>JAZKJV010009372.1:0-275407 GCA_037367405.1 Ottelia alismoides | reverse complement strand
TTAAGTTTGTACAAAAATAATACTCAGTGTACATTTTATACCCAGAATAAAAAAGCCAAGATCTCAACTTCACAGACCCATATCTTGCAAATAAAAACTCCAAATCACCTAAACTCTTTAATTGTATATAGCTTTCCAAGAACTATTTAATAAAATTGGTTTCATAATTTTCAGAGTTCATCTGTGAAAGTTAGGTTTCTGACCCTCCTTGTACATAGTACTGATTAAAATATTCATTTTATTCAATATTTATTATTTCTATAAATTTATATTTTTAGAATCCTATAAATAATGTATATAATACATGTACATATTAAAATTAAAAGAAAACCAAAAAGAAATTGTAAAATAAAATAAGCCTATGAAATACATAGACAAAATACCTTTGCTACCTATATGTACATAAATAAAAGGGATTTAATTCTTTTATTCTTTTTTTATCTATATTTTTTATAATAATATAAATATTACACCTAATTCCTCAAAAATACAAGTCCAAAATAAAAAAAATAAAATATATTAAACAAATAAAACATATGTAATACATTGGTAAAATACTTGTAAGTATAACTACATATACCTATACTTATTTATTTAAAAATATAAATAAACTCATAAAAATTGAATAAAAATATATTTATACTCACAAAACTAAGTTATAAATTTATAAAATAATAAAATAAAATAATAAAATAAAAATAAAGAAAATAAAAATAAATACATATAAATATACTTATAAATACATTATTAAAATAAAACCATAATAAAATATATCAAAAAAATAAATAAAAATCAGAAATAAATAATACATTAATTTATAAACATTTTTTATTTTATAAATAAAATCTAATTATGTCATTTATTATGTTAAATAAATAGGCCAAGGTAGTTCTGACGTGGACCAATCAGAAGCCAGGGACTGTTGACCTTTGGTCAAATTCCCCTGCGCTTCAGACTCCCGTCAGAACCATCTTGTCTCCTGATTTTCATGCCTTTTTCCTGGGTGTCTCGTCTGCTGATTACACTTGATGTCTTCTGACAAAATCATCGTTGATCATTGTACATCCACGCCCATTCATTTGTTCTTTGGTATAAAGCCCAGATTCGTCGTCGCGACCCGATCAATAAGGGTGCTCCGCCTGTTCTTAAATAAAGAACCTCCATCTCCTCTGCAAAATTTGGTCAGCCTCGCCCCATTTTCTTCCTTGCATTCAGTCCCAGGTGTGCTCCTCGTGACAGGAGGATGCCGCCGGCACCTTGAATCGGCTGGAGATGGTGGTGGTTGCACCCACGGCGGCGCTCCGGCAGCCATCCTGCTCCTTGGCCCTCCGGCCAAGTCGAGCTGCGCCTTTACATTTCTTAGGTAGTTTTTCCTTCCCGCATTTCATTTCCGTCTCCTGTTTAGCATTTAGATTATTAGAGTAGCGCAATTTAGGTAAATCGAAGTTCGCCGGAGCTCTGCTCCGGCGACTTCGCCACCGTGTTCCGATTATTTTTCGACCACCATTCCACCATCATTTCGTTCCTCATCGTGTTCTCCACCTCCCCAGCCACGCTATCCAACCAGATCTGATCCAGATCTGCGAATCGAAGCCTCAGCTCCGCCGCTCGTCGGAGGCTTCGCCACCTCACCCCATTTGAGTGCTAACAGCTTCAATCTCAGGTCGAGTGTGAAGTCCTCGAGCTATGCTTTGTTCCTGTGCGGGTTAGGTGCGTTGAAGAGCACCAGGAGACGATTCCAAGGCCGGCGGAAGTACCTGGAGCTGTATTCCTTCTCCGAGCTCGTGGCGTCGTTCCAGGGTACTTCGGTCCGATCCAGCACCTCCAGCAAATCAAGCAACCAGCCAGGAAGCTTCTGGGACCTTCAGGTGCAGCGATGACCAGCGGAGGAGCGAGATCGAGGAGGAAGAAGCTCGCCCCGGCGAGCTTTCTTCCCTGTTCTTCCACGCCAGCTTCCAGCCGTTGGATGAAGACAAAGGCCCAGGTTGAGTCTCAGCCGTCAGATCCTCCAGCGCTTAGACCGTCAGATCACGCGGGTGATCTAATCCTAGCCGTGGATTGCGAACCGTCATCGGCCCACGTGGAGGCGCCACGTGGATTAGTGGACGAAGATCAGCCGTAGGATGAAGCGTCGGTTGGGGTAATTTTCACATATAACCCCCGTTTTTTTGTATTTAGTATTTAATTTTGTAAATAAATTAGCACGTTGTAAAATAATTGTAAATTTTGCTGAAAGGACCCTGGAGTTTATGTAATTATAAATAGGTCCTTCCGTACCTCACGTGCAGTCCCACGTGAGGCGCGTGACATTTGCACTTTAACCCTGGCGGGTTTCGTTAATTGTAAAATATCCCCAAAAATATAAATAAATGTTTATTTCTGTTGAATTTTTGCACTGATGCCCCTGGAAATTATTTTATTTGCAAAAATGCCCCTGTCAGGCTGTTTTATTTTTGTATCTTTTATCTATTTATTAAAAGTACCTATGAGGCTCCTAAAATTCCACAAAAATTAGGATAGATGTTTCATGTGATGTTCTTGCACGCCCATATTTTATTTTGCATTTATTTACATTTTTCCTAATTATTAAAAAATGGAAAAAGAGCCCTTTTTGTACTGTTTAAATTAGAAAATACAAAAAAAATATAAAATGCTTTTGAAAAATTAAAAAAAAATTATATATAGTATATTTATAAATATATTGAGTCCAGAAATTGAAAAACCCTAAAAATAGAAAAAGAAAATATAAAAATTTCAAGAAGCTCCAAAATCCTAAAAAAAGAGAAAAAAAACCTTTAAAAATACCAAAAATATGTTTTCCTATTTTATAATTATCTATATATTATTATTTATGTATTAAAATTGATTTGGTTTATTTTTGGACTTATTCATATTTTAAAACCCAAATTATTTGCGGCCTATTTGATTAGTCCCTTATTAGGGACACTTTTGAATTAAAAATACATAAAAATTAGCAAAATTCTAGAAAAATAACATTAAAATTAGAAAAATACAAAAAACCTAAAAAAATATTATACCTAATATATTGAGTATATATGTATGTATATATATATCCATATACTACATTTCTCTCTCTCTTCTCTTATACATATCTATATCCCTATATATATATATATATAATTCAAAATATAAAAGAAAAAAAAAAAATACAAAATATAAAAAACTAAATAAAAATAAGAAAACCAAAAATAAAATAAAAAAATATAAAATCAAAAACCCACAAAAACAATAAGAATTGGGCATGAACATTGAATTGAATAACTGCGCAATCAATTCCACCACACAACCTTTCGCCTCTCAGTGTTCGACCTCTACTTGTGCTTACACCTATACACACTTGCATGTAGAGTTACAATAAATTTTAACTCCACATTTTTGATATTCATTGCATAATTTTCATTGTGGGTTAATTGTTGATTGATCTGGGTATTCTGGAGCGGTCGACTCAGCGACTGGATCTCTCGCCTTGTGAGACATCTAGACCCTCTGAAATCTCTGTCATCAACGCACCCCAGCCATACGATCATCCACGTGGCGCCTCTTCGGCCGTCCGCTTTTAATAAGGAGTAAATTTCTTGTAGGCCCCTCTGTTTACTGCTATTATAGTTTAGTCTTGTAAGTATCTAGTTTAGTTGTTTTTATTTTGGATATTTTGCATTGTAGACCTTGATGTTTCTGTTATTTGCATTTTAGTCCTTATATATGTGAGCCACGTGCATCGACACGTGAGGATTTGGTTTATTAGCACATGTGGTCCTATATTTCCTTGGTGTTACTGTTTACATGTTTTAAAATGGGAATGACATTTATGCCCTCCGTGCCTGATTCACATGCCTCGTGCGTGATTTCTTGGATTTTTTGCACAAAGGCCCCTGACTTTATTTGCTTGTTATTTTTTGCTCCTTGAAAATACTGTGTATTGTGTATCTTGTTTTAATTGAATAAAATAGCAAATTAAATCCAAAATTAGGTGAAATTTGGATATGTGGCTCCTGCCACTGTGTAAAAATTTCTCTAAATTTTTTGGTACATTTTTTAGGCTTTTTGATATTTTTAAAAATTCAAAAACAATGATTTTCCTTACTATCTGACTTAGAAAATCAAAGAAAAATATAAAAATTTGTCTAAAAATTCTAAACAAATTAGGATTAGTTAGTTTTAGTGTATTTTATTTTCTTTCCAATTTTTGTGCTTTTGGATTTGCAAAAACCTTAAAAATTGCAAAACCCTAAAAAACTCATAAAAATTCTAAAAAAATCTAGAAAAATAAAAAAATACAAACTCTTTTTCTGAATTTTCGTTGTTGTTTGTACTTTTCATAAAAATTACTACAGACCTTTATAGTTCCATTTTATATTTTTAGTGGACCTTTTAAGTCTGGCTGTACAGTGACTCTTGTTTTTCTCCTTTCTGGATTTTTAGAAAATTATATAAAAATTATAAAATTCTGAAAAATTCACCAAAAACATTAAAAAACCTAAAAAAACATAAAAATATTTTTGTTTGAATTTTAGAGCATTTTTGGGTCATTAAATAATTGGTTGTGTGTGCTCGTTTTTACATTTCTTTAGAAAATCAAAAATACAAAAATATTAAAAAAAATTATAAAAACCCACCAAAAATATTTTCTTCTCCTTTTTTTTTGATTTTGACTTTGACTACTTCGTAGGCCGCAAGGCCATCACGTGCTCCCTGAGTCCGACCCTGGTTGCTATACCAGGTTAATAAAAGTAGCGAGGACCGCTTCTTTGTTTTAATTGATTTTATCTCTCTGTTTGGTGGTTCTGTCTTCATTTTCTTGATTGGCCGATTCTGCTCGATCCGGGTCGCAACGACCCGAGTGAGATTATTTCTACCTAGCCCGGCTTGAGTAGTTGGTTATTTTCGGCCATCACATATGCAGGCCAAAATGATCAATGTATCAAAGATTTATCCTGCAAGAATTTCTCAAGATATTCTGCCCCCTGATTTCCCTATAAGTTAAGCTGCTAATAAATTGAATCTTAATGATATAAAACGTAAGGGAATTGAATTAATTTCTCCTTGATTCTGCCCCTACAACGATTAATTCCTCAATTAATATGATCAATTATTGCGAGAAGAACAATCAAATTAATTCTCAATAACCAATTATCTGAAAAGTGAATAAATAAGTCTTTCAATATAAAATAGCACAAATTTGTCGATAAATTAGCCTATATGGGTCAACATAGATCCTCAAATAATAATTATACATAAATAGCTTCAAATCAGTCCACAAGATATATGAAATGATATAATGTTCAACGAGCTTTAAAATGATATATTGTGTGCAAAATTAGGAATTCGAATGAGCAAATATGATGAAATCAAGATCTAAAGACTAAATTGTAATAAAAATATCAGTTTTTATTTCATATAGGTATCTAGAAGGACTAATATGCAATATTCGAAACCCATAGGGGTCTTCTTGTAAATTACTCTCGGTGGGCGTATTTCTATAATATTTTAGACTAGAAGGGGCTGATTGAAATTATTCCTCAATGCATGTGCACTTCACATGGTAGGAGTGGTTTGGAATCAGAAGTAGAGGCTCGAGACATCGAGCCTATGTGGCAGTTTGCAGGTCCTTCAGAGGCTCAGTGTTACTTCAGTCGACCCAAGCCTCAAGGGCCAAGGCTCGAGGAGGGCACGTGGAGGTCGGAGAGCCATTGGATCAAGGGGTCGCCCTCGATCCAACATTGGCTATTTGGCGAAGCAGTTATGTGCTCCACACGTGATCGGGGAGATAGAAGGGAGAGGGGTGGGTCACATGCAAAGCACATGACCTGGGCTGGGAAGAAGAGAGGGAAGGGGGTCACGTACAAGGCACTTGACCTGGTCTACTGTGGAGAGAGGAAGAGAGGAATGGGAGAGGAAAAGAAGAGAGGGAAAAAGGAAAACAATAATAAATTAAAGTTAAGAAATAAAATAAATTAAAATTAAAATGAACAAGATTAAAATTAAAATAAAATTAAGGATTAAATTTAAAGTAAAATAACATATAAAAATTAAATGAAGATAAAAAATAAAAAAAATTCTGAAAGAAATAGTAAATGAAGTCAAATAAAAAATGATCAACATGAAAGTTGCTTGTTTCAACGAGATCTACAACTTTCATGAAGGATTCAAAATCATAGGAAATTAACTATACAAAACCTATTTTTGGATGTACTCTGTAGATAATAACATATTGCATTTTTGTACTTTATGATTTTTTTGTATTTTAATTTGATTTTAATTAATGGATTATTTATATATAATATATACATAATTAATCTAATTTTTATGGATTTTTTGAAGGGTAAGAAAAAGATAAAATAAAATCGACAAAGATAAAATATATACAAAATATATAATGTTAGATTTTGTATTTTCTCTTGATTTTCTGATTTTTATGGATTCAGTTCTTGATGCCAAGTTAGTTAATTAAGTAAAGAAAATATTAGAGAAAGAATTAGGTCAAAATATTTTTTACATAAAATAATAAGCTTTATCAAGGTTTAAAACCCATATTATTTCAGGATTTTTACCCGACAAACCCTATAATCTTTGTCAATTACCTCCATGAATTTTGAAACATCCTAATTCCTCCCTTACCCCCTTAAACTTGTTAACCTTTACCCTACAAACCCTATAGTTAACCCCCATACATTTAACCGTTAAAACTAACCAGATTCTGTTATATTCTTTTACATTAGGGGCCACTCCCTCTCACCCACGTCAGATCTGCCCTCCAGCCCCTCCCCATCTCCCCCCTTGCTGGAAGCCCCCCCCCCCCACCACCACCACCACCACCACCAATCTCCCTCGCCGCTAGAAGCCGCCCCCCACATCCTCTAGTCTAGGTCGAGCGTCATGGGAAAGGAAGATGTTAGAGGAGGGCGGATTATTTTTTCTTCTCTTGGTTAATTCTAACCATCCGATCATGGATTGGTTAGATTAACTCGTTTTAACCCAAGGAAGTTAACTCTACATGTGTCAATTTAATGGTAGGTCTTCGTGGGGTAAGACGGAGCAAGTTTACGGGTGAGGGGGGAATTAGGATATTTCAAGGTCTTGGAGGTAATTGACAAAGATTATATGATTTGCTGGGTAAAAATCCCTATTATTTAATTACAGAATTTTAACTCTAACTTTAGCATAATTAGTAAGCATTAATAAATCAATTTTAGGGGAGTTAATAAGCGATTTATCAAGGGGATTTTGTTAAGATGTTCTAATAAAATAGATGAGTCATGGATTCATCAGTGGGAATTCTTTATCTCGGTTATATTTGCATTTTTAATAAATCTCTTCTTTTCTTAAAATCTATTTCATCTATGTATTTCAATGTAATTATTAAACATTTTTGTCACTATATCATTATAAAATATAATTGACTATGTCACTATACAGTTTTTTATCACTCTATTGCATGGTTTTTGTCATTGCATCGTTTACTATTATCATTACTAACGTATAGTATTCTCTGCATATCAGGGATGCAAACAATTATTATCATATATTATTATATTGTGACTTGATTTCTTATTAAATTTGTTTGGTATGGTGACTAAACTTCTTAGATTTTATATATTCTAGTAATATTTAAAAAAACATGTAAATTACATACATTTTAAGAACTAACTTTTAAACAAAAATCGTAAGCTTAGTCAAGGTATTAAGACGATTTTTCTAAACTGTTCTATGATAGATGAATCATGAATTCATTATGAGAATTCTGTATTTCAATCATATGTGCGTTTTTAATAAAGCTCCTCTTTTCCTAAAGTCTATCTCACCTATGTACTTCAATTTAATTATTACACGTTTTTTCAGTATATCATTATAAAATATAATTGAATATGTCACTAGACCATTTTTTATCACTCTATTGCACGGTTTTTTGTCACATCATTTATTATTATCATTAATAACGTATAATATTCTCTGCATATCAGGGATGGAAACAATTATTATCATATATTATTATATTGTGACATGCTTTTGATATGATGACTAAACTTCTTACATTTTATATATTATAGTAATAATTTTTTTAAAAACATGCAGATTACATACTTTTTAAGAACTTGCTTTTAAATAAAAACATGCAAATTACATGAATGCAAACTTGCATTTAAATAATTTTTTAAAAAATATGCAAACTTACTTTTAAATAAAAATAAAAAACTTTAAAAAGTAAAAACATGCAAAGTACACGAACACTTCGTAATGCTTACTTAAGAAAAAAATACTTTAAAAAGTAAAAAAATATTTCAACTACTTAACCTGTAGATTCATTTACTTAGATATATTTTTACCAACTATGGTGTAAAGTTTAAATAATAGTTAATATTGCTCTGTAATTGCTATGTCTTTCTTATTTACTTGGACTTTCTTTCTAAAAATTAAAGCCTATATCTTAGCGAATTTTCTAAGGTTGTATAAGCTAGTTCAAAATAAGAAAAATCACGTGCTCTCATAATTCATTTTATTTGATATTTAACTAATAGTGAGACTTCTAAGATTTTCAAATTTTGATGAAGCTCGTTGATTCTTAAATAAGTATGAAAATCTCGTGGAGAACGAAATAAAGAACCTACCTTTTTATTAATATAAGCAGCACAAAAAAGGCCAAGACTCCTGATCCATCAAAATATACGTACAATAAGAAACACAGCAGGACTAAATATTTCTGTGAAAAAAATTCACATCACCCATTTCAAGATATTTATCAGAACGACATGAAACACAAATATTGATTTATATAATACTAACTTATAAAATCAATTGCAAATTAAGTAAATATACTTTTGCAGAACGAAAGACGATGGGAGATCTTGAGCGAGAGGAACAGAGTTGGAACGTGATTCTCACCGAGAAATGAGGAGGATGAGATGGAATGTATGATGAAATTGGGTGGAAGGGTGTCCTTTCAATAGGCGGGCGGAGGTCTAGGATCAGCCAATCGTTCGCCGATCGGTAATTACGATCATGCAACTTGAAGACCGTGTCCCATGTTGGAGACCATGTCTTTTCCTCAATGACTGTGCCTTTGGAAAATGCACGTTGAATTGAGTCCTCTTGTGAGTCAATCAGCAAACGGTTTGTCTTCATTTACGGTTAATTTTGCCGATTTACGGTTGATTTACAGTTGATTTACCACATTCTTGGGTCTTCACGCCCCTCCGGGAAAACGTGGCGAGGAGATATATTCCGGGATAATGGAGATATATTCCACATGTAGAAATGGATACCCACCCCCCATATGATTGCTGATCAGTACCAGACGAGTGCAATTTGATCACCACTTGCGTTCTACTGTGTTATCCAAATACATCCTCCGAATCTATGGTGCAGCTCCTCCTCTATAAATACATGCATTCTATCATGTAGAGAGCTCACCCTCCACCTCCCAATGTCAGACCCACCTTTCCACAAACACTATGCTCCTCTCTTCTCCAGGGAGCTCCTCTCGTGGTCCTGCGAGACCTCCCGGGAATGTGAACTCCCGCTGGTGGACTTGAGCCACCTGAGAAGCGGCAGTGCTGCCAAGAGGAGGGCGTGCGTAGTGGCGATGGCAAAGGCTGCAGGGGAGTGGGGCTTCTTCCAGGTGGTGAACCATGGCATCAGCCATGAACTCCTTCACGAGATGAGGAGGGAGCAGAGGAAGCTGTTTGCGCTGCCGTTTGAGAGGAAGTCCGGCCGTGGGTTGTTCGATGGTTCTTATAGGTGGGGAACCCCGACTGCGACCTCTCTCCGGCAGTTCTCGTGGTCGGAGGCATTCCACGTACCTCTCGCCGTCATCCTCGACGATAAGGGGAAGAATTCCTGTGATACTGAGTTTGGATCTTTGAGGTATCATTATCAGATTTCTAGGTTCATGTTTTTTTCTAATTCCTTCCGACATAATATTACATATTTATTTATCTTCAAACATATAAATACTTGGTTTTTGCAAACGTCTATAAATTTTTGAACACCCTCACACTTCTTGTATTCTTTTAGAGGTCATTTCAAGTTTCCTCGTGTACGGATGCTTGATGTACTTTTCAACTTTACTACTTTGGAATTTTATCAGGGCACTGAAATGATTAGGCAATTACACGCCATAGCTTTTTGTTACTTGTTTATGGTGGGAATCTATACAGTGCCGATGGCATTCGGTGGTCAGATCATAGAATCAAGATCCATCATATGTGTCATACTGCATAATTATGGACCACTAATAACAATTATAGTAACCTAATTGTAGGAGCTTTACTGCATGACCTTCATGGTTCATCCTCTTGGCTTCTTTGAAGGGACGTGATGAAAAGGCTGGCCACGACGATGTCGGAACTTGCATTGACGATAGCGACGACCCTCGTGAAGAACCTGGGCTCCTCCGGCCACTTCTTGACGGAGAGTTGCCGCCCAAGGACAAGCTTCCTCAGGCTCAACCGGTACCCGCCATGCCGTCTCTCGCCGTCGGCCGTCTTCGGTCTCACACCACACACGGATAGCGACTTCTTGACCATCCTCTGCCAGGACGAGATCGGGGGGCTGCAACTGATGAAGGAATCCCGATGGGTAGCCGTGAAGCCCAACCCTAGAGCCCTCATAGTAAACATTGGAGATCTGCTACAGGTACTGCTACCAATGTGTTGATCGTTTATAGGATAGTCTACTGCAGACTAATTACAGCTGTAACGGCGTCGATGTGGGCCACGTGTCTGATAGCCATCTGACGGTTGAGACGCGGATTCGACGGGGGGCGGGGGGGGAGGGGAGGATTCGAGTAAAAGAGGCAGAGCGGGGAGGGTGCAACGTCATAGGACGGTGCGGCACGGGCTGAGGAGGTATCGCAGGAGGATGCGGATCGATGAGGTGATGCAGGGAGATGCGGGGGAGGGTGCGGACAGAGGAGGCAGCACAGGGGAGGCTCCGAAAAGATGAGGCAGTGCGGGCAGAGGAAGCGATACGGGGGAAGTCCTGCGGCCATCCGCCTCCTCGGTCCGCCCCCTCCCCTCCCCTGCATGGCCTCCATGTCTCAACCTTCGGATGGCCATCGAACACGTGACACACATCGAAGCCTGCTCACATGATTTGAAACTAATCACGTGAGATTGTAAAGCATGTAGAAGCCCTTCCTTTTGGTCAACAGTTCCGGCGGGAAAAGTTTGATTTTATGTCACAGTCTATTGAGAATCTAATATCCACTACTTAAAATAAAATAAAATAATCAAATAGAGAATTGATTTAAAAAATTGAATTATACAAGTTTTTCCATTCTATTCTTTGATTTAATATTGAAAATAGAATTTTCATTGTATGATACAATCGTATGTCATGTTTGACTGGAGTACCAAATGAAATTAGGTAACATTTCTTATGATATATGTTGACATATATAGAGTAGAATTATTAGGTTGAATAAAAAATTTATACTTGCAATATAATACTTAAAGAAATAAATATAACTCTGCAACTTCAATTTCGAAATTATTTGTGCATATACGGATACATCAATGTCCAATATTTATAATATTGGGGACCATTTTAAGACGATTAGATATAATGATCACATTGATATCAATACGTATCTGTCCATATGCACATATACTTAGTATATTCATTTCAACCATTATCCCTTATATCTAATTTACTCCAGAAAAAGGAGGTGGATGCAATCTTATTTGTTTTGTACGTATTTAAAACTTTACATACATTAAAAATGGATACATGTAGACATTGCCTTAATAATCGTATATATCTATCGTTGTATGCAAATATAGTTTTACATTTATCTGTAAACATATTTAATATAACTTGTATGAAATACATATATTTAATTGGATATTCCTTGTATCAACTTCAATATAAAATGGATATGGATAAATATGAATCTGGTGCAATACAATATATATTTTTGAATATTTATCTATTTAAAATGGATACATATTTGAAATAATAATAATTTTTGTAACTATATCTATTTGTAGATTTATTTGATTCCATACTTGACATAAGTAATATAAATAAATAAATTAGTATATTTATTTCATCTTAGATATTACCTAAATCAATTCAAACATATATGGATACATACAAATCGGCTTGCTCTGCTACCTCAGTTACTTTATACATATGTATCATACGTATCTATTTTATACATAATTTGACATATGTATATGTTCTTATTTTAAAGTGAATATAGATACAATATCATCTCGTTATCTATCCATATGTATTCATATTTTAGAAATGGATGAATATATCATATCAGAAAGTTTGTAGATCTATGTGGAAAAATGTGAAGCTGGAAATACCTTGACCTTTTTTGAACAAGTCGAGCCAAATAGCAATGTTCGAAGCACTGTTTTACATTAAACTATTTCGGAATCCAAGAACTTCATCTTATGGATATTTAAAATACATAATTTTCAATCAATCGTATGAGGAACATAAGGAAATCTGTACTCCATTTAGGGTGAGTAATCGAATTCAATCCTCAACTCAGAGATAGAGAGAGAATTATGTGGAAAGTTGTATTTGATGAAAGTTGTTTTCATCGAATCTTTACATAGTTCCATTAATAATTTGATTAGACAATGGTTTTTTTTCCCTGGAGCAAAAAAAAGATTTATATGAAAGTTGTTATATAATCTGATGTTTAACCCAATAATAAATATTATTCATTGTAAAATTATCATCGATAAAATGATTATCTGCTCAACGGGTCTCTTGTTTGGAGATGAAAGGCTTGGAGCAACGACGTGTACAAGAGCGTGGAGCACAGGGTGGTGACGAATGGCTCAGTTGAGAGGCACTCCTTTGCGTATTTCCTCTGCCCCTCCAGCGACTTCTTGGTGGGGAGCTGCGCGGAGCCCTCCGCCTACAGGACCTTCACGTTTGGGGAGTACCGCCGGAAGGTGCAAGAGGACGTCTCCGTTACCGGCCAGAAGGTCGGCCTATCCAGATTCCGCATCTCGTGATCGCTCCTCCTTTGAATATTCTACTTATCTAGTACTATATGCATTACACATTGTGTGTAAACATACGGAGCCACCCACTCTACCAATCCATATGCCATAACGTATACACATCTACTTGTACTATATGTATAATACCACTCTACCTCTTTGCCGTATAACACCCAATAAGATTGCTTGGAAGTTGGAACATATACCTGTCAAAGTAATATTCCACACTTCATTCTTACCCATCTTCCTGTATCTTTATGTATACTTCGGTAACTTGTATGTCTGTCCTACATATTTGTGGTTGTTTTGAGTTATATTCAATAACTTTGGAAACATATGATGTTTATATAACTCATGAAACCTATAAGGTGAACGTACTAAAGACATCATGCTCATAAACCGAAAGGTTAATGTAGTTTGAGACTTTGATGTGAGAATCTTTTTTTGAAAAAAAATTCAAAGTCATTCATCAGAAAGCAGTGCGTACATATTATAAGTTCATAGTTTTCCACTCGCATAGGCACGGGGCAAAATAAGGCAGCCCAAAAAACAATGGATGTTAAACCATACAATCGATAAATATAATAGCATGCATTCATAGCCTACATCATCAACCCAAAAAGAACTGGTTGACTCGTAGTTGGAGGCACAAGCATATATTAATCCAACCTTAAAAAAGCTTTCCTTTAGAGGAAGGATCCAACAGACATGTGTCAACGATCCCAGAGTTTGGAGATGTTTCTACATCTACGATCCCTACAAAGATATAAAAATGGAACTAGCCTTGAGGGGGAAAATTGTTGTTAAGTTAGATAATAAAGACTCGTTATCTATTGATACATTAACCCAACTAAGTCCGCATTTTATCTGTGTAGGTATCTGCACCAGCTCTAATGGAGCAAATAGTGTAAGCTTCACTTATGATATGATTTAGATTGATCGGGATTTCATTAAAAGCAATCTTACATTGCATTTTCCAAACGAACCGTCAAATTGTGAAGTTTATTTCCCAGTATTTCCATTATGTTTCCTCAAAAATTATTGAGTCTTTCCACTTCAACATATTTTCAAATCTCTCATACGCTGATAGTATTGCACATTTATTAAATAAGCTTTTCGTAACTCACATTCATTGAAGAGGTGAGCATAGTTTTCAAAATCTTTCTTGCGTGAAAAACATCTAATTACAGACGGAATTCCACTTTTCTCAACTGATCATGTGAGATAATCTTATTGTGTGCCAACATCCATATGCATTAATATACTCATAGTTCCAAAATAAATCTGATTTTCCTAAATTTGGATTGAATCAGAGACATGACTCCTCTATTAGCCAAAACATAGTATACTTTTTTGTCATTGGTCTTTGCACTGATAAGTCCCAATTTTTGTAGATCGAAATATCTATCCTATTGGATGTAACATTCCATAGATATTGTTTAGTTTCAATTTCAGTGCCGCAACATATCTCCATGACCTTTGCACTGTTTATTATTTTCGTTACCCACATAAGGTCATATCTCCTCATGAGCGATTTTAAGGGGTGGGTAACTACAGAGTCAATCTTACCAAAGCGATGTCGAGGCTCCATCTCCCAGGTGTTTATAGATAACTGGTTTAAGGTCAGTCGGTCCTTCTAATAAACTTTTCCAAACCAAAGAGTGAGATCATTTTGGACCCTCCTGAAGTAGAGTATGACCACCTCAAAAGTGAACCGCACTTATAAGCATTGAAACCCAAGGTTTTCTTTGGTCCACCACACCTATGACATTCTTTGTTAGTAGGACATTATTAAACAAGCTGAGTTTTAGGATACCCCACCTATCATTTGAGGTAGGGCGTGTCACTTTGGCCCAGGCGATCTTTAGTGCATAACTTATTGTGGTGTTTCTGAACCATAGGAATTTTCTCCTAATCTTGTTAATCTTTTATCATCTCTTCTAGAATCGTATAGCAAGTCATCACATGAGTGATAATAGGGCTCAGTGAGGAGTTTAGAAGGGTGATTATTGTCGGGATCGAAAAGATCTTGGTCATCCAGCTCTGAAGTTTGGAGGAGAATTTTTCCACTAGGAAAGACCAATCCTGAGAATCAAACTTTTTTTAGTAGAGAGAAACCAAGGTAGTCAATGGGAAGGAACTTGAATTCCAACCTAGAATTTGTTTTGATTCCTCCATTTCGGATTGAGATAAATTAATTCCATAGAAGGCTGATTTCGAGTGATTTATTTCAAGCCTCGAGAGACAGTTGAATGTCTTTGAGGTTGTGAGTACGCTCTTAAGTTCTTCATTATTGTATTCCAAGAAGATGAGAAGATCATCTACAAATTGAATGTTCATTATCATTGTCTTCATTCCTTTCTTAAAAAAACCCATACATTTCCCTTATCAACCAGTTTGTCCAACATTGCATCAGGCACGGATAGTGTGTGAATAAAAAGAAAAGGACATAAGGGGTCGCCATGTCTAACCCCTCTTTACGGGTACATGAAGCCAATCAAATTCCCATTTATCTTAAAAAAGATGCATGCAGTTTCCAGCAGAGCCATGCTCCATTTAATGAAGATATTAGGGTAATTTGCAATTTTAGAGTTGCCACAATGAAAGGTCATCTCAATGTGTCAAAGGCTTTTCTAAAGTCAATTTTAAGGATTAGCATTTGTGTGCACATGTGGTCCCATTCATTTAAAATGATGGACCATACCATAAATGCATCACTTGATGCACGATTATTTGGAAAAATACATTGGGATGGAGGGATTGAATTTGCAAGAAAAAGGTTCCCATCTGTTTTCTATGGCTTTCGATGTAATGCGTATTTGGAGATTGATTAGGCTTGATGCGAGAAATAAATTAATATCCATTACCATATTTTCTCTAGTTAAATGTATAACTTCGTCCTTTAATTAACTTCACAACAGGTATTGTACTATTAATGTTGTATTCCTAGCAATGAATTATCTAACAATGGGTATGTATTTCATAAATGTATTTGTCCCTAAAATTAGTTTCTGAAGATGTGGGCCAGACTAAGTCTTGGTGTGGCTTTCTATATTTTGAATTTTTCAAATTCGACCTTCATCTACGTTATTCGTTGAAAATCAATCTTAGGATTAGTGGATTGGTCATAAGACTATTCATTGCAAAGTTAACTATTATTCTCATAGTTAGCAACCAATATCATATTCGTTGCTAACAGTTCATATAAGACGATTAACCTATCGCAAGTTTTACAAATATTATAAGAAAAAAAATTAATGGATAATTGTTGTAATATGATTCATTGCCAGGAATAAACGAATACAATAATTATTGTGAATTTAACAAATAAACTAACAAATAATACTTTTTACTAAATTAATTAAATTATTCGTTGCTTAGGTCAATTTTATTGTAGTGAATTTTCATCGATCTAATATTATACTATTATGGTAAGAAATATTAAATGGGTCCTTTCCTTAGACCAAATTTGTTATGGTAGATAGACTCATCTACACCTTCTTGATAAATTGTTCTAAATTACTATTTGTGAAAAATCATTATAAATTAGTCTGACTGAAAATTATTATTTTAATTTAACCAAATTGGTGTGCTAACATGGGAGCTAGGTGATCACTTATAGTCAGATTTTCCAATGAAGGATGAACATATAGCAATAGCACACATATAGAAATTATTATAATGGATATTGATTGTCAATGGCTCATTATTTGTAAATTTTTTTACGCTTGTGTCCTTCCGAGATTTTGTAATTACATCCATGCCCTATCTTTTTTTTGAAAAATAATACACGCACCATTGCATTCTTACAAAATTCACAATATTCCCTTACTTTAAGGTAATATAAAGGCACAATGGAAGGGCTACGAATACATGGGTGATGAATAACCATTCATCTACCTTTATTCTTCCATTTTGCATTTAAATCCTTATCAAAATACATGTAAATATGTAATTCATAAAAACTAACATTCATTATTTATCTATAAATAATATCTAATTATTTGTATTTAAATCCAAAATAAAAGAATAAAGAAAGAAAAGGAAAATAAATGAAGTATAAAAGATACTGAATGACCCTAAATCCCGAGACCTGTATTAACGTGTTCAACAAGGAATAAAGTTGAGGAGTTAAGAGTCTATATTGTATATAGAAACCTTAATTTTCATTCTTTAAAATGGATATTTTTTACTTGATTTTATTCTATATTTTATACATCTAAAATAATATAATATTCAACATGAAATTTGTATATAAAAATGCATAAAAAATATATAAATTTTCAATAAAAATAATGCGTTGTGTAACTAGGATACACAGATAAAAAAGTTGTGAATTGAACTTTACGGATCAATATCTTCTCCAGTACTTAAAATTAAATTATCTATCTAATGAAGGTAGTTTCATTAAGATAGATTTAAGATACAAAAGTTGACTTTTTAGGATCTTATTGTATTATATATCCCTATATTTATTCATATAATTCATCCTTTATGTTTTTAATCTCCTTATATTTTTAGATAATTATAAATATTATTTTAAATATACTAAAAATATAAATATAAAAAAAATAAATATATTAAAAATATAAATATAAAAAAATAAATACAATATAACAAATAGTACATTAAAATATATAGGTATATTATACTTATAACGTATATACCTATGTTTAAGTATGGAAATAAAATCATGAAAATAAAATATAAATATATAAATATGTATTTAAATATATTATAAATATATAAAATAGGTACATGAGATAATAAAATTTAAAATAAAAAATAAGATAAAATATTTAAAAGATAGGTAAATATATATATATATATGTATACAGTTGTAAAAATTAACATCTAATAAATAAGGGTGTAAAAATATATAAAAATATCCATAAAATGGTACATAAAATATGAAACATTTCTCATGTTGTGACTTTTAATTAATAAATCATTTAATATTTTTAATTAAATTAATAAAAATAATTAATCTGTATTTTGTCGCTAAGTGGTCCTATGTGGACAAATAAGCACATGCGTCGACAGTTGAACCCAGTCAACTATCTGATCCCCAGCGCCTCCCTTGTCAAAGACCTGTGACTCGCCTTTCTTCTAACTTTAACCAATTTTTTAGTGTTGATCCAGCATCGATGGACATATGTTTCTTCATGAAAAATCTTCAGGACATGATCTCTTATTACGTCATGCCCTGGTGTTCACAAAACAAGCACTATATCGCCCTAATACAAATGATCTTTCGAGCCCATTGCTATCTCTATAAATAAACCCCTTCATCGTCTTCTTTTTCTTTTGATCCCTCTTCTTCAATATGTAACCCCAAAGGAGTAATCTGGAGCGTGTTCTTGGTGACAGCAACCTTCCCCTAGTCTTAACAATGTGGAAAAGTAGGAGGATATTGAGATCCAGCTATCACCGAACCTACTCCAGTGAAGGCTTCTTCTCTCCATTTATTCCTTATTGAGCTGATTTTCTTGAATTTCTAGGTTCGTTGAACCCTTGCCTTTTAGTTGATGCATTTCCATGTTTTTAGCTGTAGATTCTAATAGTCAGAATTTGCTAGAGAACTAGGATCCAACCACTATCTCCTCGTGAAAACACAATATTCCGACCACCGCCTCCATCCTATTTCACTCCTCTCCATTTTATCCTTCATCTCGCACCATATTCCACCCTTAATTTTGCAAAAATCAAGGAGATCAGAGCTCTATCTCCATCGCACGCTAAAGTTCATCGCCCTACGCATACCCCTTGCTACCAGCTTCAATCAAAGGGTTGAGGTTGTTCGCCTCAAGCCCCTTAGCATTTTGGTGCAGGAGTCAGAACCATCGGGATCCCCTGGAGATTGAATCGAAAAAGGAGATGTCCCTCCAGGTCCCTGAAGATGAAGACCTCTCCAGACCCTCACTTTTGGGGCCTAGAGTCTATTGAGACCCCATGCAGGTGATGGAGGCCCCAGGAAGCCGTAGGGCTAGTCAGCCGCCCAGGACTCGACCAGAGCAAGGAGAATCATCAGATCGAAGCTTGTTGAGGAAGACCTTCTTTCTCATTCTTCGAATTGAGCTCATTGCCGCTAGATTGAAGGTGCGACCCAGATCTAATATAGGCCACTAATTTAAAGTGAAATGGTATCCTGGCCCTGTTGTTGGATGATAACTAGAGGACACATGGGTGCACATCAACCACCTGATCAGATCACACACTTAATGAATCCCCATTCATCTCTCTTTATTCCTTTATTTTAGCTAGAAATCTTGGCAAAATACCATGTAAATACTTGTAAATAGAATAAATTGTCAAATTGCATGATGTCTGTAAATAACAATAATTAGCATGTTTTGAACAAAAATAAAGGAATAAAGAAATAAAGAAAAAGAGAGAAATATCTAGAATAAATATTGAGTGACTTGAACCCAAGGGAGGGCCAATCATTGGCCTGACCGCAAAATAAAATAAGTAGAGAGATAGGGTGACTCAACCTTGTGTAAATCCCCCTCTTAGTGTATATATTTTATTTTCATAAAATAAAAATATTTATTGTTTCTCACAATTTGTATATATTTATAAAAATAAAATAAAAATGAGAAAAAATAAAAAAAATAAAAATAAATAACTTCCCTCTCCTCAATGTATATATACCATGTATATATGTTCATATACATATTTATTCTACCCTTGTAAATACATAATAAAAATTAAATTAAAATCATCTTATATCCCATATTTTATGTTGTAAATAAATAAAATATAAAATAGGGATAATTAAACAAAAATAAACAAATAAAAAATACCTAGGTATTTTTACCTATATATAATAATATACTATGTATATACACTAGTTTTATTTTCAAAAAAATAAATAAAAATCACAAAAAAATAATTTGAAAATAAATAAACATTTTTTATTTTTAAAATATTTTGAAATAAGGCTATTTACTATTTTTAATTGAATTTTTAAATAATTATGAAATGGCGCACTCTGATTGGTCCACAGGGGATGTTGACCCCCGGTCAACTCTCCCCCCAGGACTACCTCTTCACGGATCCACGTCGTCGACCCGACTTCGCCAATTTTTCCCGACGTGATCCGCCTTCCATCTAACCAAACCACGGGCTCCAATTGTAGCTCCTACATCCGTGATCCACGCTCGACCTTCTTCCTAGGGATCCTGATGAATCCCAATTCATCACTCTTTATTCCTTTATTTTAGCTAGAAACATTAGCCAAATACCATGTAAATATGTGTAAATATCATAAATTGCCAAAATACATGCATCAAGTAAATATGCATAATTAGCATGTTTTTGTATCAAAATAAAGGAATAAAGAAACACAAGAAAAAGAGGGAAATATTTAGAATAAATATTGAGTGACCTAATCCCAAGGGAAGGCTCAACATGGGCCTGACCGCAAAAGAACCCAAGTAGAGAGAGATAAGGTCATTCATACATGTACATACCCCCATGTAAATAAAGAAAATTTATTTTCCTCAAAATAAAAATTAAAAAGTGTTTCCTATATTTTGTACATATTTATAAAAATAAAACTAAAAAAATAAGAAAAACAACATAAAAATAAAAATAAATAAAACTCTCTCATCAGTGTATATAGACCATGTATATAAAATAACACACCTATTTATTTTCTCCTTGTAAATAAGTAACAAAAATCCCATAAAAATATCTCTATATTCTATATTTCATGATGTAAATAAATAAAATAAAAACCAGGAAAATAAAAATAAAATAAAAATAAAAATAATAAAAACCATTTTCCACCATGTGTATATACACCATGTACATATGTATATAACCTTATTTATTTAACCTATGTAAACACATCATAAAAATAAAATAAAAATACCTTATTATTCCAAATTTTATGTTGTAAATAAATAAAATTTAAAATTGCAATAATTAGACAAAAATAAACAATTACAAATAAAAAATTAAAAATACATATATGTATATATCTATATATAATAATAATATAATGTAAATATGTTATTTATTTTCAAAAAATAGATAAAAATCACTAAAATAGTTTGAAAAATAATAAACATTTTTCATGTTTTGACTTTTTCGAAATAAAATCATTTAATAATTTTAATTGAATTTTCAAAGAATTGATAAAAGGTGGATTCTGATAGGTCCACGGGCGATTATTGACCCCAGGTCAACTCTCCCCCGCGGACCCTTTTTCCCATGAATCGGGATACCGACCTGACTTCTATGAATTTTCCCCATCTGACCTGACCACCATCTCCTGAAACCCCCGGCTCCATTTGAAGATCACACATCCGAGACCCTCGCCCGGAGGTCTTCCTAGGGATCTGTGCTTCACGCAACCATGCCCGACTCCATTTAGCCGGACCCTTCACATGTATATAGCCTACCTCCGCCGCACCTTTTCACGCATCTTTGGCTACGCCTTCCCATCCCAGGACCTCCGCTGCCTTCCCTAGAGTGACAGCTAGCCGAGGGTCGTGTCGCAGTGAGGAGGAGGTGCCTCCAGCCACTGATCCGGCGAATCCATCGTCGTGCGCCGCCGCGAGGTACGCCAAGCCTCGAACCACGACGACTCCTTGAGGCAAAGACCCCCAGAGCTTCCTTAGCTCATCCCTAGTCAATTTCCTAAATCAGGTAACCTCGATACCCTCTAGCTTAGGCCAATTTCCGATTACGCCCAAATTGCGCCGCCGGCCTTCGCCGGCCGACTCCCATCGATTCGCTCATCCATTCGACCATCGGGCACCTGACACATCTTCACGAGACTTCTCTCCACCGTTTGCACTCACTCACTCAACTTGGTTTGCCCCGGAATCAAGAGTCGGACCTCCCTCGCCGTCGCCTCGCCGGAGGTCTCCGCTTCGATGCACCCGACCACCCATTTCACCCACTGACGGTTCGAGGCAATTTACCATCGACCCAAGAGCCTTTATATGCTATTTTGCAGGTCTAAGGGACCCATCTGAGGGTTTGAACACTCGAGCACAAAGCTTAGCTCTTCCCTCGTCGTCGGAGCTCCTCGGAGCCACTCGGCCTCATCGGAGGTGCCCACAGCTGCGGACCATAGTGACAGAGCATTTCCACATCCCAGCAGCATCATCGAAGGTCTCCACCGCGTGCACTGAGCCGGCGAAGTTCGCCGGTGAGCTGTTCTTGGAGCATCTCCAGTTGCCGTCTGATCTCACCTCATCCGCCAGATTAGATCGTGACCCTTCATCTGCAGAGCGTTCCCAGCCGTCGATCCATCCGAGGAGTTGAACTGGACCATCCATCCCGCTGAAGCGACGTGCGTGCACTACAGTCGTCGATCATCCACGTGGCGCGTCCTCGGCCATCCGATAATAATGAGGGTAATTTGCACTTAGGCCCTCTTCTGTTTTGATATTCATAGTTAGTCCTATAAATATTTAGCGTAGTTTTTTTAATTGGGATATTTTACATCGTGGACCTCGATGTTTCTGTTATTTACAATTCAGTCCCTGTGTGTGTGAGCCACGTGCATCGACACGTGAGGTTTTGGAATATTTGCACTTTTTGTCATGTATTTCCTATGTGTTACTAATTGATCTTTTAAAAATAGGAATTACAACCATACCCCTCCATGCCTGAATCACGTGCCTTGAGCGTGCATTTGTGGACTTTTTGCATAAGGACCCCTGCGTTTTATTTGCTTGTTATTATTTGGCCCTGAGAATACTTTTCTTTACATTTAGGTCCTTGTGTACTGTGTGCCTTGTTTTGATTAAATAAAATAGCAAATCAAATCCATATTAGGTGAAATTTGGATACGTGGCTCCTGCCATTGTGTAAAGATTTCCCTAAATTTTTGGGACATTTTTTAGGCTCTTTTATAAATTTAAAAATTCATAAATAGTGATTTTTGCTACTGTCTAACTTAGAAAAACAAAGAAAAATATAAAAACTCCTTTAAAAATTCTAAAAAAATAGGGTTAGTTAGTTTTAGTGTATTTTAGCTTCTATCCAATTTTTGTACTTTTTGGATTTATAATAACCTTAAAAATGGAAAAACCCTAAAAATCTTGTAAAAATTCTAAAAAATTCTATAAAAATCAAAAAATGCAAACTCTTTTTTTGTAGCTTAGTTTTTACATATCATAAAAATTGCCTCCAGACTTTTATAAATCAATTTTCTATTGTTAATTGAACTTTCAAGTCTGGTTGCACAGTAGCTCTTATTTTTCTTCTTTCTCGATTTTTATAAAATCAATTAAAAATTGAAAAATTCTGAAAAATTCATCAAAAACACTTAAAAACCTAAAAAACATAAAAACAATTTTATTTGAATTTTTGGATTATTTTTGTGTGCTTGAATAATTAGTTGAACTTGCTTGTTTTCTTATTTTCTTAGAAAATCAAAAATACAAAAACATTTAAAAATTATAAAAAAAATCCACCAAAAATATTTTTCCTTTTATTTTTTTGATTTTTGACTACTTCGTAGGTCGCTATACAAGGTTAATAAAAGTAGCAAGGACCGCTTTTCGATTCTGATTGTTTTATACCTTGTTTGGGGGTTCCTTACATTTTCTTGATCGACCGATTTCCACTCGATCCGGGTCGCAACGACCTGAGTGTGATTTTTACCTAGCCCGGATTGAGTGTTTGAATTTTTCGAGCATCAGAATGGCACCGTTTTCGGGGAGCATGGCTTAGTAGTGATTTCGATTTTTCCGCGGCTTTTCTTTTTCGCAACCTTTTGTAGATATTTTTGTAGATATATTTTCTCTGCTTTATTTACACATTTTTCTAGACTGAAACACTTTGGTTTCTCTTTCTTGCGAGGGTCCGATGATCGAGGCGGCTTTTTCGGAAGCCGAAGAAACCGTGGGAGTCGGAGGTGGCTTCCTTCTTTACGAAGCCGCAGGAGAGCGCGAGGAGTAGAGCCGAAGTTCGGGAGCCGCGAAATACTCGTAGATTAGTCGTAGTTTAGATTTAGCTTAGTTTATTTTTTTATCATTATTGTAATAATAGAGGAACTTGGACAGACACTTGGTTGACATTTCGGGGTCTGTTTCACCGAACACCGGTGTGCTCAGGGGACCTCACCGAGTTTTTTGCGCTTTTCACGGCTTTTGACCATTTATTTACTGCTTTTTGATTTACGCGGTTTTCAGCCATAGATTAGGATTTTCATTGATTATGACATAATTAATTAGGATCTAAACACCTACTTATCTGCATGTACCTATAGCTCGAATAATTGGATCTAATTAATTAAATCACTAAGAAAAAGCCTGATTATTTGAGCTCTGGTCCACGTGCCTTGAGGAGTCACATACAACGCGTGCAGGATCTGTTGTGGCAGACACCGAGTGGCTCCCAAGATAGGACTCAGGACCTAGGCTCGAGTACCCGGCTATTGTGCTTTCGTGTGGAAATTGCTTTGCTAGGGACGATTTTCCACGTGCATCATATAGGTAGTTTATATTCAGTCTTTTATTTATGCGCGGATCACCCTACATGTAGACTGCTGGAGTCAGGTACGCATTTCTTACTCTGCATGCATCATTGATTCCCGCGTATCGACTTTTTCGTCTTCTCCCCCTGTTTTGGACTTAAAATAATCAGGAGAATCGAAAAATTCATTAGGCGTTGCTTGCTCTGAAAAATACTTAAAAAGGAAAAACTATAAAATTGGGACTGCTAAACAAACTTGACCCTAAAAGACATCTCACTTAAAAATCTGTCTTGGGGAGAGCAACCCCCTCATTGTTCTGATTTGAATGCGCGAGAGAGTGACCCGCACACTAGGCTAGAGTCACATCCGAGCCTTGATCCGACTACCAGCCTTTTATACGGGACAGTCTGGTTGGCGGATTGGATTCCTACCAGGTCACGTAACCGCTCTGATATCCTGACATGATCACCTAAATAAAATAGACAAGATAATTGACCAAACTCTTACGGTCTTCAACTCAGCATGGAGTAGGTGAATTTGGGGTTTGTATTGCTCATCTTGTTTGTTTCCCGATATCATCCGCCAGACTCACCAGATCGAGATGATGGGCAGGAGGTCCCTTAGGCAGCCTCTAGCAGCACCGCTTTTCAGCACTCCAGCCCACTCATCTAGGTTGGTTCGTGAGAGCCCAGACCCGCTCTCCGAACCCGAGTTCGATTCCCGCCCTATTCCCCCTTGACCACCCTTCTTCTTGTCCTTAGATGCTAGTGCCAGATGCGAGTCGACAGATGATAAACCCCAAAATCAAGCGGTCGTGTATTCCACACAAGGCTAGAACACAGTCGAAGTGTTGACCACTAAAAATCCGGATCTAATCAACAATGAGCCCACAATCAAATATCAAACAATGACAAACAAATGTGGAGTCAAATTTATTGTTAACTCTACATAAAAGATGTATAGGTGCAAGTATGTAGAGAGTTCGAACACAGGGAGCAAGGCAGGATAGATCAACAATTGATGCACAAAAATGTGATGTGATTAAGTGCCTATAATATGCAAATTTTTGTGGATTTTTAGTTTTATATATATTTTTTAATTTTTAATTTTTGTATTTTTGGTTTTCTTTTTACTGATTTTGTATTTCTTCTTTTTATATTTTAGATTTTTTATATTTTCTTTTTTAATAATAGGATGTATATACAATGTAAGGAAGAGAAGGATAGAATATTTGTAAAAATAGGTAAAAATAGTAAAAAATTAGGGAATAAAATATTTTTGATCTTTTTATAATTTCTACTGTTTTTGTGATTTTTGGGGATTTTTCAGAATGTTTTTGGGTATTTTTAAAAGTGGAAATACAAGAAAACAATGAGCAAAGGTTCTGGCTGAAATTAAAATGGGAATGAAAAATAGTAAACAGTGGTAAAATTTTCCCAAATTAATTTTAAAATGAAGACAATAAAAAAAGGAATCTGCAGAACCTGATTTATATTTTTAGGGTTTTTCTATGATTTTTTAGATTTTTTTGAAGTTTTTAGAGGTTTTCTAATTTTTAGGAGTTTTCCTTTGAATTTTTTAGTGGTTTTTAGATTGACACTAAAATATGGAAAAACACACAAAATATATTTTTTTTTGGAATTTTTAAAAACGTTTTTATAATTTTATGGATTTTCTAATGCAAACAGTAGGAAAATTGCATGTTTTTTATTTTTAATAAATATTAAAATGCAGAAAAAATACGTGCAAAAATATGGCGAGAATGAGCATGTTAACAGGAGCCTATGCAATTTTTTTGGTGATTTTTGATATTGAAATGATGCGTGAAATAAATAGAGCAAGCAAGCAAAAATATATGGCCTGGCAGGGGTATATATGCAAATAGACAAACAACCAGGGGCTAAACTACAATTTTCATGCAAATTATAACTGAATAAGTTAACTTGCTGAACTAATTAGAAATATCGAAAGCCGCTAGGTTACTTCTGTAAAAATGCCAGGGCGCACGTGACTTCACATGCGCTTGGCGGGGGTATAATTGTAATTTCCAAAAAGCTACTGGTCAAAATGCAAATTAACCAAAACTATTACACTGCATATGAGAGTTTGAGTAGTGAATGGAAATAACAAGACCCTCGAGGGTCCCTCTGCAAAATGCCCCATCCCCTCATGCACACAGGCACGTGAGGTGATGTGGCGAAGGACCTAAGCGTAATAATGGAAAGCACAGGGGTCTTGATGCAAAACTTACACAAATATTTCAACTGCAGATGAATCTTTATATCCTAGAGATTAAATACAAAAATGCGTGAGGGTTTGAACGCAAAAAAACCCTCGTTGGGCGGATCGAACGGTTGTGAGCCTTCCACTTGATGCGTGGCGCGCGGTGGAAGCGTGATGCCCCTTCGACTAGACGGGCGAGATCAGATAGTGCTTTGCTGATCCGAAGGCTGAAGCGCGATGCGATCCAACGGTCACTGCTGCCCTCCAAGAACAAGCCGGATCTGACGGTTGCAGAGGCAGGTGGACGAACGGAGAAGAACACCACCGCAACGAGGTTTCTCCGGCTTGATCCTCCTTCTCTGACGACCTCGCGTGCTTCAAAATGTCCCTACTCGGTTGCTGTAGGTTCCTTCTAACGTCTGGTGACCTCAAAACCCTCCAGTGACTGCTGGAGCTCGCCGGTGATGTCGAGGAAGCCGGCAGCCTCCAGGAACCTCCGTCGAGGCGCAAAATGGCCCCAGATCCTTCAGTCGTGTGCGTACCTGCAAAGGGAGATTAAGGGGAGCATGGGCAAACTGCCACGCATCAACCTGCAGTAAAAGAAGGTGGATGGCGGCGAGGGAGAAGCTCGCCGGAGCGAACTCCGGTGAGGTGGTTGCGTGGATAATCGGATAGGATTCAGGCGAAATGGATGGGTGAAAATGGAGGTTTAAGCTACTAGAAATAAAAATACGTACGGAAAAGGGTAGTAAAAACAGCCTCAAGCCCAGGAAGGGTGAGGGAGAACCTCGACGGCAGCGAGCACCGGAGGTGGTTGGAATGCGATTTCAAGACACGCCGCACCTCGACTGAGGTGTGGGGAGACTCCCCTTTCACCGGAGCTCAGCTCGACCCACACCCGGAGGGTTTTGGCGGTCCCAAGATCGGTTCAAAGGTGTAAGGGAAGATGGAGGGTCATCTTGAATGGATGATGGAACGGCAAGAAGAACGAGGCGATGGCGGGCGAGTCGATGATCCACGCCCCAAGCTAAACCTTGGGCGTGTATCCTCGATGGATGGGGATGAAAAGTCAAGAAGGATCGATCATCAAATGGTGAAAGAGCACGCCTCGAAAAATGGGATAAATTGGTCAAAAAGGCAGTCTGACAAGGTTCACACCTCGGTCAGAGAGTTGACCAAGGTCAACCAACGGAGCTCTCTGGTTGGTCCACGTGGACCAACCAGAAAATTCCTTGGCAAAAATCCTTGTAAAATCAATTTAAAATAGCTAATGAATTAATTAAATTTTAATTATTAAATTAAAAATGTTTATTATTTTATAAAGTATTTTATGGTAATTTTTAATTATTTTTATGAGGTATATTTTTAAAAGTTCCCTTTTATACCCCTTGTAGGTACATATACCTATACATTTTATTAATTAATTTTTATTTTGTATTTTTGCTTTATATAATTTTGTTTATTATTTTATAAAATTAACTTTTATACACTTTTATATTTTTATTTCATTTTTTTGATATATTTTATACACTTAATAAAATATAAGTAAGTAGTATACATGTATAAGTATAGGTGTAATGCCTATGTATTTTATATTCATGTATTTTTATTTGTATTTCTTTTGTGTTTTTATTCCAGTTTTAATGTAAATACTTATTATAAGTAATATTTACAAATTTATAAAAATATAGAAATACAAAAATAATGAATAAATAATAAATTGAATATTTTAATCTGTACAAGTATACAAGTAGGGTCCAAATCTCAACTCTCAAACCGTAACTCCAAAAGATACGAAACCACCTTCATTAAATAGATTATTTTACGCTATATATAATTAAAGGTGAGTTTGGTACATTTCGATTTTTATTTGCAAGATACAGGTCTGGGAAGTTGGAGTTCTGGAATCTTATTCAGACCATAACTTTTTATCTATATATTATTTTTTAGTGAAATCAATTTTGTATTTTTATTTATTTAATTATCTACAACTTTCATGTACAAAGTTGCTTTATTTGAAGTATAAAAAGTGGAATTGAAATAGGTCCCAAAATGAATAAAGAATGAATTAAATAAAAGGTGTTTTTATTGTATTTTGGCCCTTATCTCCCCCTACTTTATTCCTGGTCGACCTATTCATCTAGATGCCTAGGTCTCGGAGTTTTGGGTCATAAAATATTTAATATTTTATTCTTTTCTTTTCTTTTATTTATTCTATAATTTTGGCTTTAATTACAGTATTTTATACACTATTTACATGTACATGCATGAATGCTAAGATGCATGAATTAAGGGTATTTACACGCATTTGCTAGGGTTTTTGATGCCAAAATGATAGAATAAAGATGATGAAATGTGGATTCATTAACAGACAGATGATATTTTGGTACCTGAGTTTGGGTATTTTGCCTTTGTAGAGACCATGGCCAGCAGCGAGGAGCGCACCGATGGTCCGAGGCAAGAGACGACGACATATGTTCTGGACCAGGGTGCGATCAACACCACCATGTTAACCTCCCTCGAGACGATGCAGAGACAGATACGGGATCAGGGAGCTTTCATGGTGGACAAGAGGAGAGAGATGGAGAGACTAAGAGCCATAGCAGACCAGCCGCGAGTCGAGGGACGCAGGGGACCCGACCAGCCAGTAGCCGCAGCAGCAATAGAGCAGCCGAGACTGATGCGGGAGTTGCACAACCCCGGATCGACTCATACACACAGCTCAGTGGTTCTTCCGGCTATCGTGGGGGACTTCAAGTTCCGCCCGAACACACTTCAGATACTCCCCCGCTTCCACGGACTTGCCACGGAGGAGCCCCATTTTCATCTCTAGGAGTTTCTGATGATCTGCAGCACTGTCCACGACCGACGGGGACACCATCTGGATGATTGCCTTCCCCTTTTCACTGGCAGATAGAGCAGCCACTGGCTGAAGCATTTGGGGAAGTTTGTTTACACCTGGGAGCAGCTCCGCACCGAGTACTTGCACAAGTACTATCCACTCGAGCGGACCAACGTAGCGAGGGCCTTGATCAGCAACTTCTCCATGCTCCCCAACGAGCAGTTTCACGAGACATGGGAGAGGTTCTATGAGCTTACTAACCAATGCTCGCACCACGACATCACGAAGCTGAACCTATTTCAGAGCTTCTTCTGCGGGTTGACACCAGAGCTGCAGGGCCTGGTGAACGCTTCTTGTGGCGGTTCCTACTTCGCCAAGGATGAGGATCAGGTCTGGGATATCTACAGGAGCTGGTCGAGAACTACACTGTGATGTCCCATACCTGACTCTACACTCAGTGATGCCCTCATCCACAGGCCGTGCAGTTTTAGAGGATAGCACGGGTCGACACCGGTCCTTCCACTTCGTCAGCGGCAGCCGCACAGGCCGAGTCCACAGCCGCCGACATGGACATTATCAGCGAGAAGATGGACCGGATGGAGGTGATAGAGAAGAAGCAGTGCCAGAGCATATCTCAGATGGATCAGATGGCACAGATGCTGAGTGATCTGAAGACACATGTCATGTGTCTCTAGGAGGAACAGACGACTTCTCAGCCCTGTCTTCAGACACGAGGAGATCCGAGCAGCAGCGGCAGCTCGTCCCAGCGCTCCAATCAGCCTAGACAGGTTCACCTTGTACAGGCAGAGCCGTACCAGCAGCCGCAGCCTTACTACCATTCACCACCATCTCAGGACACTCAGATGGTGGTCTACCAGCCGGATCAGCCCCTGGCAGTACTCCAGCCACCCTCCTACGAGCCGGAGCCGTTGATGGATGTCAATGGGATTTGGTACGACCGACCCTAGCCCGGTATCCGACGAGATCATCCCGGATTCCGTTGGTCAGCCGGAGGTGCCAGTTCCCAGCAACATCCTCCAGTTCAGGGTGGCTAGTATGGCCATCATCGAGAGCAGCACCAGCAGCCCCTGTCCCTGGTATAGCAGCAGTCATCACAGCCCCAGCAGCAGTATGGTCCTTGTCCCTATCAGCAGGGACATTCTTGGAGGCGTGATCAGCCTCCTCAGCAGCAGTATCATCCCCAGTAGTACCTCTCTCACCTGCACCAGCCACAGCAGCAGCCTCACTACCAGCAAGGCCACCCGTCAAATTCTCATGGGCCAGCCTATGAGAACCCCGCCTTAGACGACCTAGCCCGCCTCATGACAGAGCAGCAGGCTACTTTCAGACAGGAGATGGACGAGTTCCGCCAGGAGATGCGGGAGATAGTGAGAGGGAAGGCCGCCATCCCTGCCCAGATTAAGCCGAATCCGAACAACCTGAAGAGGAAAGTCTGAGCAGGTAGAGTTCACAGAGATTACCACTCCTAGTGATTCCTTTGGTGATTTATCTGCATACATGTTTGATCCTAATTTTGTTACACTTAGGAGCGGTAGGATGCCAGCAGGTGGCACCTCGTCTGAGCGACGACACCATGCCACTTCTAGGGCGCCAGGCGAGGAGGAGCGCGGTACTGGGGCCGCGAGAGATGATGACGGTGGTACTGATGCCACCATGGACGTTGATCCAGCCGACGATACTGAGGCCGTCATTTCACCAGTTGGAGGAGGTGGTACTGACGCCACCGCAGTTGCTGAGCCAGAGCACGGTACTGATGCTGCGAGACGACATGCCAAGGGTGGTACTGAGGCCACCATTTCTACTTCTGCTAGTCCTGTTGTCTTTCCATCTATACATGTATCTCAGGACGTTTCTGAAAATAAAGGAAAAAGTATGTTATTTTCAGATTTACATGTGTTGATTGATGATGTTTGTGTGGATTTTGCTGTTCATGAGCACGCCAGACCCTCTCCTAGTCCTTCATCTGAGAAGGACCCCGTGATCCCCTTTCCACGAGCACTTCACATGGCAAAGGGGAAGAAAACAGAAAATCCAAAAAAGAATCATCAGATAGAGTTCAGCCAGCAGATGATAGATCGATTCCATATTCAGCTGACTCTTCAGGAGGCCTTGGAGCACATCCCTCTACTCCAGAGATCACTCAGAGACAGGACCACAGTTAGGAGGAAGAGGAGGAACCATCAGTCAGAGATCCATGTGCTTATTAGAGCCACGTGTTTCACGATACATAACCGTCTGCCAGCCAAGAGGCCAGATGCAGGAGCCCCGTATGTCAGATACCACATTCATGAGCAGAGGTTCGACCGCACTCTAGTAGACAGCGGTTCTTCGATCAACCTACTTCCGGCAGCCCTTCTCGATCGCTTCGAGTTGGGCACTCTCCGACAGAGCAGGACGGTCCTTCAGTTTGCTGATCTATCAGTCAAGAGGCTGAAGGGGTTGTTGAAGGATGTTGTCATCACGATTCAGGGCCTGAAATTCCTCGTGGACTTCGTTGTGTTGGACATGAAGATCCCTGAGTCCGTGAACGATACCCCCATCATTTTAGGACGCCCGTTCTTGGCCACAGCCAAGGTAGTGTCCGACCATGATAGCGGGAAGGTGTACTTTCGCATCGAGTGCGAGAGTATACAAATAGAGACAGTCGAGGAGACCAGATCCAGAGATTTAGCTTGCTCCGAGCAGATTTCGGATTCAGAGATGATGACAGAGGCAGGGCTAGACATCCACAAGGACTGTGACTTTGTGATTATAGATGACGAGGCAGTTTGGGCAGATCCAGTCGCATAGGCCATCCTCTCACCTTCAGAGTTCGCTGATGCAGAGACGCCAGCAGAGGAGAGCTTGGAGAGCGCATTCCTGGTCCAGGATACATCTCAGGCAGTAGAGCTGATTTTCGACCGCGAGACAGATTTTCGTGAGTATGATACAGATCCCTCGAAGTAAGATATTGATTGGGCAGAGTTCGATGATTTGATACCATGTCTGACCTCTACTGAGCCTACAGCTAGGGAGGAGGTTGATTCCATGCCGAGCAGAGATAGTCCAGCCGAGCAACCTTCTCCAGATTCAGATTGTGAGCTAGAGTCTTCATTCTCCCATGCAGATTTGGCAGCGTTCACTCAGACTTTTCAGAGGACAGATTTGCCAGCACCTACTTGTCCAGAGCTGAAGCCGCTACCAACATCACTGAAGTATAGGTTCCTTGCGGTGAGCATGAGATGTATCCAGTCATTATCTCTGCTGATTTAACTCAAGGAAGTTAACTCTACATGTGTCAATTTAATGGTAGGGTCCGTGGGGTAAGACGGAGCAAGTTTACGGGTGAGGGGGGAATTAGGATATTTCAAGGTCTTGGAGGTAATTGACAAAGATTATATGATTTGCCGGGTAAAAATCCCAATTATTTAATTACAGAATTTAACTCTAACTTTAGCATAATTAGTAAGCATTAATAAATCAATTTTAGGGGAGTTAATAAGCGATTTATCAAGGGGATTTTGTTAAGATGTTCTAATAAAATAGATGAGTCATGGATTCATTAGTGGGAATTCTTTATCTCAGTTATATTTGCATTTTTAATAAATCTCTTCTTTTCTTAAAATCTATTTCACCTATGTATTTCAATGTAATTATTAAACATTTTTGTCACTATATCATTATAAAATATAATTGACTATGTCACTATGCAATTTTTTATCACTCTATTGCATGGTTTTTGTCATTGCATCGTTTACTATTATCATTACTAACGTATAGTATTCTCTGCATATGAGGGATGCAAACAATTATTATCATATATTATTATATTGTGACTTGATTTCTTATTAAATTTGTTTGGTATGGTGACTAAACTTCTTAGATTTTATATATTCTAGTAATATTTAAAAAAAACATGTAAATTACATACATTTTAAGAACAAACTTTTAAACAAAAAATAGTAAGCTTAGTCAAGGTTTAAAACACAAGTAATTTAATTATATAATTTTAACATAATTAATAAATATTAATAAATCAATTTTAGGAGATTTAATTAATGATTTATTAAGAAGATTTTTCTAAACTGTTCTATGATAGATGAATCATGAATTCATTTTGAGAATTCTGTATTTCAATCATATGTGCATTTTTAATAAAGCTCCTCTTTTCCTAAAGTCTATCTCACCTATGTACTTCAATTTAATTATTACACGTTTTTTCAGTATATCATTATAAAATATAATTGAATATGTCACTAGACCATTTTTATCACTCTATTGCACGGTTTTTTTGTCACATCATTTTTTATTATCATTTATAACGTATAATATTCTCTGCATATCAGGGATGGAAACAATTATTATTATATATTATTATATTGTGACATGCTTTTGATATGATGACTAAACTTCTTATATTTTATATATTACAGTAATAATTTTTAAAAACATGCAGATTACATACTTTTTAAGAACTTGCTTTTAAATAAAAACATGCAAATTACATGAATGCAAACTTGCATTTAAATAATTTTTTAAAAAATATGCAAACTTACTTTTAAATAAAAAACTTTAAAAAGTAAAACATGCAAAGTACACGAACACTTCGTAGTGCTTACTTAAGAAAAAAATACTTTAAAATGTAAAAAAAAATAAACTACTTAACCTGTAGATTCATTTACTTAGATATATTTTTACCAACTATGGTGTAAAGTTTAAATAATAGTTAATATTGCTCTGTAATTGTTATGTCTTTCTTATTTACTTGGACTTTCTTTCTAAAAATTAAAGCCTATATCTTAGCGAATTTTCTAAGGTTGTATAAGCTAGTTCAAAATAAGAAAAATCACGTGCTCTCATAATTCATTTTATTTGATATTTAACTAATAGTGAGACTTCTAAGATTTTCAAATTTTGATGAAGCTCGCTGATTCTTAAATAAGTATGAAAATCTCGTGGAGGAAGAAATAAAGAACCTACCTTTTGATTAATATAAGCAGCACAAAAAAGGCCAAGACTCCTGATCCATCAAAATATACGTACAATAAGAAACACAGCAGGACTAAATATTTCTGTTTAAAAAATTCACATCATCCATTTCAAGACATTTATCAGAACGACATGAAACACAAACATTGATTTATATAACACTAACTTATAAAATCAATTGCAAATTAATTAAATATACTTTTGCAGAACGAAAAACGATGGGAGATCTTGAGCGAGAGGAACAGAATTGGAACGTGATTCTCACCGAGAAATGAGGAGGATGAGATGGAATGTACGATGAAATTGGGTGGAAGGGTGTCCTTTCAATAGGCGGGGGAGGTTTAGGATCAACCAACCGTTCGCCCATCAGTAATCGATTTAACGATCATGCAACTTGAAGACCGTGTCCCATGTTGGAGACCATGTCTTTTCCTCAAAGATTGTGCCTTTGGAAAATGCACGTTGAATTGAGTCCTCTTGTGAGTCAATCAGCAAACGGTTTGTCTTCATTTACGGTTAATTTTGCCGATTTACGGTTAATTTTACGGTTGATTTACGGTTGATTTACCACATTCTTGGGTCTTCACGCCCCTCCGGGAAAACGTGGCGAGGAGATATATTCCGGGATAATGGAGATATATTCCACATGTAGAAATGGATGCCCACCCCCCCATATGATTGCTGATCAGTACCAGACGAGTGCAATTTGATCACCACTTGCGTTCTACTGTGTTATCCAAATACATCCTCCAAATCTATGGTGCAGCTCCTCCTCTATAAATACATGCATTCTATCATGAAGAGAGCTCACCCTCCACCTCCCAATGTCAGACCCACCTTTCCACAAACACTATGCTCCTCTCTTCTCCAGGGAGCTCCTCTCGTGGTCCTGCGAGACCTCCCGGGAATGTGAGCTCCCGCTGGTGGACTTGAGCCACCTGAGAAGCGGCAGTGCTGCCAAGAGGAGGGCGTGCGTAGCGGCGATGGCAAAGGCTGCAGGGGAGTGGGGCTTCTTCCAGGTTATGAACCATGGCATCAGCCATGTACTCCTTCACGAGATGAGGAGGGAGCAGAGGAAGCTGTTTGCACTGCCGTTTGAGAGGAAGTCCGGCCGTGGGTTGTTCGATGGTTCTTATAGGTGGGGAACCCCGACTGCGACCTCTCTCCGGCAGTTCTCGTGGTCGGAGGCATTCCACGTACCTCTCGCCGTCATCCTCGACGATAAGGGGAAGAATTCCTGTGATCCTGAGTTTGGATCTTTGAGGTAACATTATCAGATTTCTTAGGTTCATGTTTTTTTCTAATTCCTTCCGACATAATATTACATATTAGGTGACAACACTAACCATGCAGATGGAGAAGGGAGACGTCCTGAGGCGGGAATCGGGAGAACGAAGGGAAGAAGGGCTTGAAGAGGGAGAGGTCCTGCCTGATGTTGCCGAGGCAGGGTCAGGTAGGGGTGGGGTTGGTGAGTCGAGGGCCACCGACATAGAGGGAGATGCAATCATGGCTGATGGTGAATCCGCTAGGGGAGTCGCTTGGACTACGGTGGTTTCACGGAGAGAGCGAAAGAAGAAGGTTTCAAGTTTGGTGCGATGCTTTCGTTGTGGTGAATCCGGCCACTTCGCAAAGTCTTGCGTTGGGGATCTCATGTGTTTTCGGTGCAACAAGGCTGGGCATCGGAGAAGGGACTGCTCACAAAAAGGTGTCTGGAGGCTGAAGGCTGAGCCGGTTGTGGCGATTCCAAAGATCCCTAGAGAGGGAGTCCTAGTTTCGGAAGCTTACGCAGGTGACAACATTTTGGCGTGTAATGACCTTTGGCTCCTGTTCGGTTCAAATTTTGATGGAGACGTGGTATCTTTTAATGGGGGCTTGACGTGTGTTCGTGGACTTTCGGGCGAACAAGAGGAGCTCCTATTGAAGGGCGAAATCGGACCTTCCCGGATTCGACCATGGCGTAGGACTCAATTCCGGGATGGTGCAGCGACAGATGTACTGCGGAGGCGCTTACAGATAACAGGGGTTCCTTTGAGGTGTAGAAAGTTTGAGATCATTCGTGACGTGATGGCACCTTTTGGAGAGCTTGTTGTTCTTCTTTGTGATGGCCTGAAGCCAGGGGGAGATAAAGATGTTCTGGTAGAGATCATTGGCCCTCCGTGCAGGATACCCAATGCGACGACTTTTTGGGTTGGGCGCACAAGCTTTTACTTGGGCCTTCAAATGATCGAAGATATGTCCCGGTCTTCTTCCGGCGAGAAATCGGATGTCCCCGTGGCAGAATTGGTGGCTCCGGCGAAGGCGGCGGCGACGGTTGAGGAGGGCAAGAATTCAAACGACGCAGCTTTTGCGGAATTTTCAAATACCAAGGCGAATTCAAAGGAATTAATTGGGGATCCCACGTTTTCCAATCTTAACGACGGCCATGCAAACGGCGTAAATGGTGGGACTCCTAATCAGGAATTTATTCAAAGTTTGAATCAGAGACCTCTTGATGACGATCCAATTGAACCGATCGTGGATCACTTACCTTTTCCGAAAGGGGTGGTCTTTGAACGGCAACACTCTCCTTGGGCTGCAAGTCAAACTGGTATTCTGAACTCTGGGACCGGACATTTTGGGACTCGGCTTGAAGCAGTGGGTGCCTCCGTGCAGAAAGCACCTAGTTCATCAGCGTTCTTAGCCGCGTCCTCAGGCTCTCAGGACATGGCAGGAGGAGGATTAAAGCTGGTGGTGGACCTCCGTCCGTCCTCTGGGAGTTTGGCGGTAGACGATGGAGGAGTCGAAGGGAGGAAGTTCGCATTTCGTAGCGGCGTTGAGATGGGGCATATCCATCGTCGAAGGCACTGGAGGGGGGAAAGGAAGGGAGGTTGGAGGATGGTTGAGGAGAGGAGGAGCTCTTGGTCTACGTTGGGGAAGCCGCAAGTGGAAGATCGGGGGCCTCTTTGCAGAAAAAGGCGTCGGGTAGAGGTGGGAGAGGGGCTGGAGAGAGATGAATTCGTCTCTGAAGAAGGGGATCCAGCATGGTTGAGGTCGGATTCGAACATGATAAACGAGTCAGTGGCGGTTTGTCAGGGGCTACCAGCGTCTGGGGCGGAGATGCCCCCCTCCGAAGGGGATACACAGGGCCTGGGATCTCTTAGAGAAAGGATAGCTAGATGTGTAGGTGTGGAATTGGCGGGGGCATCCCCCTTTGTTTCTGAATGAATGTTGTTTCTTGGAATGTTCGGGGGCTCGGACAACCAGAGAAAAGAAGAGTTGTGGGGTCGCTCCTTAGCGAATGGCATGCAGATATAGTTTTCCTGCAGGAAACAAAGATAGAGGTATGGGACACAATTATGTGGAGAATGGTTTCTGGGGGCAGATTATCAGATTTTAGAGCGGTCCCATCAAGCGGGGCTTCCGGAGGCATCTTGGTAGGGTGGAATGGTGACTTGCTGGAGATGGTTGACATGGTTGAGGCGCACTATTCATTGTCCGTCGTGCTTCAGCGTAGGATTGACAGTGCTCAATTTTTGCTCTCAACAGTGTATGGCCCCACTGGTGCTGGTGTTGGCTCGCCCCTTTGGATGGAGCTTGATTCGACGAGGTCTTCGCACCCTGATCTTCCTTGGCTCATTGGCGGTGACTTCAATGTCACTCTTTTAGCGGCGGACAGGCCTCGTGAGAGGGGAGGTTTGGACCCGGGCTCCCAGGACTTTCTTGAATTCGTGAATGGCTCTGCGCTGGAGGTTCTGGATGCATCGAACTCTCGCTATACGTGGAGGAACACCTCTTCTCGCTCTCGCCTAGATCGCTTCCTCGGTTCGTTGGAGCTTTTGGACTTATTCCCATTTGCTTCGGTGACCTCGCTGCCGCGCTCACATTCGGATCACACTCCTATTTGCTGGAACTCTGGAGAGGCTACCCGTCCCCGTAGCATATTTCGATTTGAGCAGGCTTGGCTTTTGGAGGAGGGGTTTCGGGATCGTGTTATCAATTGCTGGCAGGAGGTCCCGACTACTGGTTATGCATCTCGCGACATGGCATCTCGCCTCAAAGCCCTGAGGTGTATGTTGATGTCTTTCCGTCGTGAGGTTCGGATACTTCGGGAAGAGAGGAGGACCGCAGCCCAGGCGGAGGTGGTAAGATTAGATGCACTGGAGGACTCTCGTGAATTATTGGCTGAGGAGGGATGTTTAAGGGAAGTAAACCAAAAGATTCTGATGGAGGAAGATCACAAGCGGGAGGTGTAATGGAGGAAGAGATCAAGGCAAACGTGGTTGAGGGAAGGAGATGTGAATACACGCTTCTTTCATGCTGTTGCTAGTGGAAGGAGGCGGCGTAACCTTATTAGAGCAATTGAGGTGGGAGGCATTCAGGTAGAAGGGGAGCGTGCAATTAGGTCTGCCGTGGTTAACCACTATCATGAGAGAAGTAGGAGAATTCAAAATGGTAGCATGCGATGGGTGGATAGGGATATTCCTGTTCTTTCTGACGTCCAGTCTGCCAGTTTAGTTCGCACATTTACACTTGCAGAGGTTCGAGCTACTACTTTTGATCTTAATGCAGATGGGTCACCAGGACCAGATGGTTTTCCAGTCTTCTTTTTCCGTGAGTTTTGGGATCTGGTAGGGCAAGATGTGTTGGCTGTGGTGGAGGAGCTGAGGAGGGAGAACGGGGGTTTTGAACGGTTGAATCGTTCACTTATCTTTCTACTTCCAAAGAGGGATGTTGCTCGTTCTATTGAGGATTTTCGACCAATTGCCCTATCAAATGCCATTTATCTCATAGTGGCTAAGGTACTCGCTAACAGACTACGGGAGGTGCTGGATTCAGTCATTGTGGATTCACAAACTGCTTTCATTCCTAGAAGGTATATGATGGATGGGATAGTCACTGCTTCGGAGATTATTGCAGATTGGAAGCGAAAGAAGAGAAAGGGGATGCTTTGGAAAGTTGACTTCTCCAAGGCCTATGATTGTGTCAGTTGGAAGTTCATCTGGTCATCTCTTTCGAGGCGGAGATTCCCAGATGAATGGATTAAATGGATGAAAAGATGCGTTACTACTAGCTCTTTCTCAGTCTTGGTGAATGGGCAGCAGGAGGGTGGTTTCTTCCAACCTCAAAGAGGAGTCAGGCAGGGGTGCCCTCTTGCTCCCTTACTCTTTGTATTAGTGGCTGATGCACTGTCAAGAATGGTGTCTAAAGCAGTGGATGGGAACTTCTGTGCAGGGTATCAATTGGATGGCATTTCGATACCGATCCTTCAGTAAGCAGACGATACAATTTTCTTTGTGGAGGGGGCTGCTCGGGAGGCTAAGGGGATCGCTACTGTGTTGAATCAATTTGGTGAGATCTCAGGCCTTAGGATTAATGGTGAAAAGTCTGTTTTCGTCCCTTTTAATATGGCAGAGGAGGAGGTAGTGGAATGTTGATGAATCCACGATTCATCGCCTTTATTCTTTTATTTTAGCTTCATTTTCTTAGTCAAACACATGTAAATACCCATTAATTTCATAATTTTACCATTTTGCATGCATTTGTTAAAATTGCATTTTTAACACTTTTTGTACATAAATAAAAGAATAAAGAAGAAAAGAAAAAGAAAAGAAAAATAAAGGATGTAGTTATGCAATAAATACAGACTGACCCAAACCCCGAGAGAAGGTCAAGACTTGACCTGATCGACCAGGAATAAAGTAGGGGGAGATAGGGTCGTTTGTCAGAAAAATCAAAAATATCTTGTAAATATTTTTCATGTATATTTGTACAAAACTTACATTATTTTATTTGTACATAATTTGACCTCAAACTAATTATTTTTGTAAATAAAAGTTGTAAATAAAATTGTGTTGTAAATAATAAAAATATTTGTAAAATAAAATATTGTATATATTGCAAATAATTACACCCAGAAAAAGCCACAAAGTGATAATTGAAACATCAATTCCGGCTCCACACAAGCTCAAATTGAACCAAACTCACTTCCATCATACTATAAATTAAATTATCTTTCAAATGGTTGTGGTCGTACTTTTTGGAGTTACGGTTAAAAATTCAATTTTCTGGGGTGTTTTGTACAGTTTTCCCATATACTTGTTGTATATATTTTATTCATATTTATTTTTATAATGTATATATTTGTAAATACTACTTTCATTAAAAATAAAAAATTAAAAAAAAGATAAAAATTTAAAAAATCTTTTATAAAAATATTTCCTTATATGTACCTATGTATATTGTATTATATGTGTATAATATATGTATACAATTAATTTCCCTAAATAAAAATTACCAAAAAAATTAATTGTCTCACATTAATTAATTTAATTTATTTAATTACGAAAATCATATGTAATTATTTAATTTATTGGATTTATTTGAATTCATTTGATTTGATAACTTACCTTTTATGTAAAGATTTGATTTTGTGCCTTAAATAGCCACCATTAAGGTGGTTAATTGATTTTTGGAAATTATTTAATTTATTTATTTTAATTAATTACGAAATTCGTTTTTAATTAATTATTTATTTTATTTATTCAATTATTTTATTTAATTAACAAATAAACACTTTCCTCCTTTGTGAATATCTTCCATTTTTGATTTTCTTCTCTTTTTAATGGGCTCCTCCTCCCTCATTCACACTTGATCGATCTTTGGCGGAGAGGAGCCCGGTTTCCGAGAGGTTTCTTGTTGAAGAGGGTCCTAGCCTCCGATCCAGTCGGTGACAGAGATTTGTGCTTCGTCGAGGCCATCATGGCTTGTCCGATCCCCGAGGTGAGATCCACTTTTACTTGTCTTTTTCTCTAGGTAATCATAGATTTAGATCTTAGCGTAGGAGTAGGGAGTAGTTTTTAAATTAAAAATCTCAAAAATTTCCACCACATATTTTCCGCCTCCGACACCGATTTACCATCTCATCTCGTGATCCTCGCATTTCTTTTTCTACCTCGCGCAACCTATCATCTTCGACCACGTACGGTGGGCGGAGCCTCGGATCCATCCCTCTCATTTCCGCCGGATCCCCATCCACACCTCATATTATTGTGAATAAATAAAAATAAAAAAATAACATAAAATTGTTTTCCTGTTCATCTCACACTTGTTTTTGCAGGAAAGATAAAAAAAATATAATAATCATTGTTCTATCTCTAACACTTGTTTTTGCAGGTAAATAAATAAATAATAATTTTTTTTCTTCTTTCTAACAATTTGTTTTGCAGGTCCATTTAATAAAACAAAAAAAAACAACAAAAATCTTCTTTGTATATTTTTGATTACATTTTCTGTTAAAAAAATTTAAAAAAAAACCTTTTTTTTATTGTTCCTGTACATACAATGAAATAAAAAGAAACAAAAAAATAAAAAATTTGCAGCAGCAGGTCGTCACCCCCGCTGCCGCACCTCTCGCAGCCGTCCCGCGCCTCCTTCCTCCCGCACTCCGCGCCCTTGACGCGCGCCGCCTTGCGACCCTCCTTCAGCCCCCGGCGGCGGCGCGCAACCGCAACAGCTCCATCTTCCAGCCCCCGAACACCGCCAGCAACCGCCCTCCTCCGCGCCTCCTGCACGCGGGCGGCGCCTCCGCAGTGACTCCGTGCGAGACTCCTCGCCCGGCGGCTCGCAGCCGCGACCCCGCTCCCTCACGCAGACGCGCGGCGCCGCCCTCCTTCAGCCCCCGCACGCGGCGCCTGCGCGTGGCGCCACTCCCCGCGCGAACCCCGCCTCCTGCGGCGTAGCCGGCCCGCGCCTTCTCTGCCTCGTCCCCGTGCGCGTGGCTCAGCCCTCTCCAGGCGGCGGCCGCCCACTCCATCTCTGTTGGGTTGAAGAAATACACGACACCCTAGGGTTGTGGGGTCTTGAATAAAATGAAAAAATTGTAGAAAGGTCCCTGAAGGTACTAAATAACTACAAGAAACCCCTATTCCAAAGCAAGATCATGTGCTGGGCATGTGCCACTGGGTAATTTACACATTCTGGCCTTGTACTTATTTTTATTATATTTTAAGGCTGAAACTTTAAGTATTTGCGTTGAAGCCCTTGTCTTGAATAACTTAAATTTTGTGTGTTCTTTTCATTGGAATAAATATTTTTATGTTTTGAAAAATTCTCAAAAAAATAGCGTATGCTCATGTTGTAGTGCTTGTCATTGTATAAAGTTTTCATCACATTTTATTGTCATTTGATATATTTAAAAAATCAAAAACATTGTCTTTTTGCATATCTCAACTTTGAAAATTCATAAAAAAATAGAAAAATTGCCTAAAAATTCCAAAAATATTTCTGTAGGTGCATTTTAATCTCTTTAATTTTCTGAGCATTTTTTACCTTTTAAAAAAATACAAAAATAGTGTAGTGTGTGTGTGTGTGTTTCTATTCATTTGTGCTTATTCGAAAAATACAAAAAAATATAAAAGTCAAAAAACCACTAAAAAATAACTCTGAAATTTGACTGCATAAGTTTTTCAAACGTGCTCCTTGTGTTCGACCCTGGTCGCTATACCAGGTAAAAAGAATAGCGAAAGACCGCTTACACATTTGTTCTTCATTGATTTCTACCTTATCTGAAGTGGTTTGAATATAAATTTTTCTCGTTGACCGAATGGATCGATTAAGGACAACGACATTGTGATTTATTTTCCACCTTAGTCGTATCGATTTTCGTGTCATCAAATGTGGACTTTCATTGCAGTCCCAGCATGGGACACTTCCTATCAACTATCTGGGCTTACCGTTGGTGTATGGACGACTTCGACAATCTGATTGGATGCCCTTGGTGGAGCGAATGGAGCGAAAACTTGCCGGATGGCGAGCCTCTTGCTTTTCGAGGGGGGGGCGTCTGGTCCTTTTGAAGGCAGTCTTATCTGCCATCCCAGTCTTCTTCATGTCATCTAGGCTCCTTCCGGTGGGGATTCGTAAGCGGTTGGAGTCTTTGATGCGTCGCTTCTTCTGGGCTGGAACTGGAGATTCCAAGGGAGTACCCCTGGTTGCATGGAAGGCAGTAGTCCATTCTGAGGACGATGGTGGTCTAGGTGTTCTTGATCTTGAAGCGATGAACATGGCTCTTTTATCGAAATGGGTAGTCCGTATTTGGGGCAGTGACTCGGACCTTCTTTGCTCTTTGTTGCGGAAAATATATGGGGTTGGAGGTGCCCTCTCATGGAGACCTAACTATGTATCGATGCCTTCTAATTTTTGGAGGGGGATTTGCTCCATCCTTCCTCAGATTTCTTCATCTATGCGGCAATGTCTAGGTAATGGCGAAGCTTTTCTTTTTTGGACAGATGACTGGTCAGGCCTTGGGAATCTTTGTGACCTTTTTCCAAGGTTGTTTGGGGTGGCGCAAAATCGAAGATTACCGGTGTGCGAGGCTTGGATTGGGAATACTTGGTCACCTCCTTTCCGTTCAGAATTATCAAATGAGAGTCTTTCAGATTTACAGTGTTTGAGAGAAATGCTTTCTCAGGCGAAAATTCCATCTGATGGACGTGACCATTGGGCTTGGTCCGAGGGTCGATTCTTGGTTAGGAAAGCTTATAAAGTTTTATACACATCCTTTGTTTTTGATCCAGGGATTGCTATGCAAACTTTGAGACATATTTGGAGATGGAGGATCCCGCGACGAGTCAAAATCTTCATGTGGTTGATGGGAAGAGAGAGACTGCTGACTTGTGCTAGGAGAGCCAGATTGTTCTAGAGTTCTGATATACTATGCCGGCGTTGTTCTGAAGCTGTGGAGGATATTGACCATCTTTTCTTTGGATGTTCAATGTCAATAGAAGTTTGGAGGGAGTTAACTCTCAGGGGAGTCGCAACGGCAAATGTTCAGTCTTTCTGGAACTCTGTTGAGACGTCGGGAAATGAACAAACACCAGTAAATGTTCTAAAGGCCGCAACACTCTGGGCGATATGGCTCGCGAGGAATGGGGCATTATTTAGGAGAGAGAGATTTTATGTGGAGAATGTTGTACATCATGCCAAAATCCTTCGGGATTCTTGGTCTTTGTATTTATGACCTTTAACCAGTGAATATAAAGTTTTTTGGGTGCTTGCCTCTACGGCTTTGCACCCTTTTTCCTTTCAAAAAAAAATAATATTACATATTTATTTATCTTCAAACATATAAATACTTGGTTTTTGCAAACGTCTATAAATTTTTGAATACCCTCACTCTTCTTGAATTCTTTTAGAGGTCATTTCAAGTTTCCTCGTGTACGGATGCTTGATGTACTTTTCAACTTTACTACCTTGGAATTTTATCAGGGCACTGAAATAATCAGGCTATTACACGCCATAGCTTTTGTTGTTACTTGTTTATGGTAGGAATCTATACAGTGCCGATGGCATTCGGTGGTCAGATCATAGAATCTAGATCCATCATATGTGTCATACTGCTTAATTATGGACCACTAATAACAATTATAGTAACCTAATTGTAGGAGCTTTACTGCATGACCTTCATGGTTCATCCTCTTGGCTTCTTTGAAGGGACGTGATGAAAAGGCTGGCCACGACGATGTCGGAACTTACATTGACGATAGCGACGACACTCGTGAAGAACCTGGGCTCCTCCGGCCACTTCTTGACGGAGAGTTGCCGCCCAAGGACAAGCTTCCTCAGGCTCAACCGGTACCCGCCATGCCGTCTCTCGCCGTCGGCCGTCTTCGGTCTCACACCACACACGGATAGCGACTTCTTGACCATCCTCTGCCAGGACGAGATCGGGGGGCTGCAACTGATGAAGGAATCCCGATGGGTAGCCGTGAAGCCCAACCCTAGAGCCCTCATAGTAAACATTGGAGATCTGCTACAGGTACTGGTACCAACGTGTTGATCGTTTATAGGGGAGTCTACTGCAGATTCATTACAGCAGACTACTGTAACGGTGTTGATGTGGGCCACGTGTCTGATAGCCATCCCACGGTTGAGACGCGGATTCGACGGGGGGAGGGGGGGGGATACGAGTAAAAGAGGCAGAGCGGGGAGGGTGCAACGTCATAGGACGGTGCGGCACGGGCTGAGGAGGTATCGCAGGAGGATGCGGATCGATGAGGTGATGCAGGGAGATGCGGGGGAGAGTGCGGACAGAGGAGGCAGCACAGGGGAGGGTCCGAAAAGATGAGGCAGTGCGGGCAGAGGAAGCGATACGGGGGAAGTCCTGCGGCCATCCGCGTCCTCGGTCCGCCCCCTCCCCTCCCCTGCATGGCCTCCATGTCTCAACCTTCGGATGGCCATCGAACACGTGACACACATCGAAGCCTGCTCACATGATTTGAAACTAATCACGTGAGATTGTAAAGCATGTAGAAGCCCTTCCTTTTGGTCAACAGTTCCGGCGGGAAAAGTTTGATTTTATGTCACAGTCTATTGAGAATCTAATATCCACTACTTAAAATAAAATAAAAAATCAAATAGAGAATTGATTTAAAAAATTGAATTATACAAGTTTTTCCATTCTATTCTTTGATTTAATATTGAAAATAGAATTTTCATTGTATGATACAATCGTATGTCATGTTTGACTGGAGTACCAAATGAAATTAGGTAACATTTCTTATGATATATGTTGACATATATAGAGTAGAATTATTAGGTTGAAATAAAAAATTTATACTTGCAATATAATACTTAAAGAAATAAATATAACTCTGCAACTTCAATTTCGAAATTATTTGTGCATATACGGATACATCAATGTCCAATATTTATCATATTGGGGACCATTTTAAGATGATTAGATATAATGATCACATTGATATCAATACGTATCTGTCCATATGCACATATACTTAGTATATTCATTTAAACCATTATCCCTTATATCTAATTTACTCCAGAAAAAGGAGGTGGATGCAATCTTATTTGTTTTGTACGTATTTAAAACTTTACATACATTAAAAATGGATGCATGTAGACATTGCCTTAATAATCGTACATATCTATCGTTGTATGCAAATATAGTTTTACATTTATCTGTAAACATATTTAATATAACTTGTATGAAATACATATATTTAATTGGATATTCCTTGTATCAACTTCAATATAAAATGGATATGGATAAATATGAATCTGGTGCAATACAATATATATTTTTGAATATTTATCTATTTAAAATGGATACATATTTGAAATAATAATAATTTTTGTAACTATATTTATTTGTAGATTTATTTGATTCCATACTTGACATAAGTAATATAAATAAATAAATTAGTATATTTATTTCATCTTAGATATTACCTAAATCAATTCAAACATATATGGATACATACAAATCGGCTTGCTCTGCTACCTCAGTTACTTTATACATATGTATCATACGTATCTATTTTATACATAATTTGACATATGTATATGTTCTTATTTTAAAGTGAATATAGATACAATATCATCTCGTTATCTATCCATATGTATTCATATTTTAGAAATGGATGAATATATCATATCAGAAAGTTTGTAGATCTATGTGGAAACATGTGAAGCTGGAAATACCTTGACCTTTTTTGAACAAGTCGAGCCAAATAGCAATGTTCGAAGCACTGTTTTACATTAAACTATTTCGGAATCCAAGAACTTCATCTTATGGATATTTAAAATACATAATTTTCAATCAATCGTATGAGGAACATAAGGAAATCTGTACTCCATTTAGGGTGAGTAATCGAATTCAATCCTCAACTCATAGATAGAGAGAGAATTATGTGGAAAGTTGTATTTGATGAAAGTTGTTTTCATCGAATCTTTACATAGTTTCATTAATAATTTGATTAGACAATGGTTTTTTTTCCTGGAGCAAAAAAAAGATTTATATGAAAGTTGTTATATAATCTGATGTTTAACCCAATAATAAATATTATTCATTGTAAAATTATCATCGATAAAATGATTATCTGCTCAACGGGTCTCTTGTTTGGAGATGAAAGGCTTGGAGCAACGACGTGTACAAGAGCGTGGAGCACAGGGTGGTGACGAATGGCTCAGTTGAGAGGCACTCCTTTGCGTATTTCCTCTGCCCCTCCAGCGACTTCTCGGTGGGGAGCTGCGCGGAGCCCTCCGCCTACAGGACCTTCACGTTTGGGGAGTACCGCCGGAAGGTGCAAGAGGACGTCTCCGTTACCGGCCAGAAGGTCGGCCTATCCAGATTCCGCATCTCGTGATCCCTCCTCCTTTGAATATTCTACTTATCTAGTACTATATGCATTACACATTGTGTGTAAACATACGGAGCCACCCACTCTACCAATCCATATGCCATAACGTATACATATCTACTTGTACTATATGTATAATACCACTCTGCCTCTTTGCCGTATAACACCCAATAAGATTGCGTGGAAGTTGGAACATATACCTGTCAAAGTAATATTCCACACTTCATTCTTACCCATCTTCCTGTATCTTTATGTATACTTCGGTAACTTGTATGTCTGTCCTACATATTTGTGGTTGTTTTGAGTTATATTCAATAACTTTGGAAACATATGATGTTTATATAACTCATGAAACCTATAATGTGAACATACTAAAGACATCATGCTCATAAACCGAAAGGTTAATGTAGTTTGAGACTTTGATGTGAGAATCTTTTTTTGAAAAAAGATTCATAGTCATTCATCAGAAAGAAAGCAGTGCGTACATATTATAAGTTCATAGTTTTCCACTCGCATAGGCACGGGGCAAAATAAGGCAGCCCAAAAAAACAATGGATGTTAAACCATACAATCGATAAATATAATAGCATGCATTCATAGCCTAGATCATCAACCCAAAAAGAACTGGTTGACTCGTAGTTGGAGGCACAAGCATATAACGTGATATATTAATCCAACCTTAAAAAAGCTTTCCTTTAGAGGAAGGATCCAACAGACATGTGTCAACGATCCCAGAGTTTGGAGATGTTTCTACATCTACGATCCCTACAAAGATATAAAAATGGAACTGGCCTTGAGGGGAAAAATTGTTGTTAAGTTAGATAATAAAGCCTCGTTATCTATTGATACATTAACCCAACTAAGTGCGCATTTTATCTGTGTAGGTATCCGCACCAGCTCTAATGGAGCAAATAGTGTAAGCTTCACTTATGATATGATTCAGATTGATCGGGATTTCATTAAAAGCAATCTTACATTGCATTTTCCAAACGAACCGTCAAATTGTGAAGTTTATTTCCCAGTATTTCCATTATGTTTCCTCAAAAATTATTGAGTCTTTCCACTTCAACATATTTTCAAATCTCTCATACGCTGATAGTATTGCACATTTATTAAATAAGCTTTTCGTAACTTACATTCATTGAAGAGGTGAGCATAGTTTTCAAAATCTTTCTTGCATGAAAAACATCTAATTACAGACGGAATTCCATTTTTCTCAACTGATCATGTGAGATAATCTTATTGTGTGCCAACATCCATATGCATTAATATACTCATAGTTCCAAAATAAATCTGATTTTCCTAAATTTGGATTGAATCAGAGACAAGACTCCTCTATTAGCCAAAACATAGTATATTTTTTTGTCATCTTTGCACTGATGGGTCCCAATTTTGGTAGATCGAAATATCTATCCTATTGGATGTAACATTCCATAGTTTCAATTTCAGTGCCGCAACAGATCTCCATGACCTTTGCACTGCTTATTATTTTGGTTACCCACATAAGGTCATATCTCCTCATGAGCGATTTTAAGGGGTGGGTAACAACAGAGTCAATCTTACCAAAGCGATGTCGAGGCTCCATCTCCCAGGTGTTTATAGATAACTGGTTTAAGGTCAGTCGGTCCTTCTAATAAACTTTTCCAAACCAAAGAGTGAGATCATTTTGGACCCTCCTGAAGTAGAGTGTGACCACCTCAAAAGTGAACCGCACTTATAAGCATTGAAACCCAAGGATTTCTTTGGTCCACCACACCTATGCCATTCTTTGTTAGTAGGACATTATTAAACAAGCTGAGTTTTAGGATACCCCACCTATCATTTGAGGTAGGGCGTGTCACTTTGGCCCAGGCGATCTTTAGTGCATAATTTATTGTGGTGTTTCTGAACCATAGGAATTTTCTCCTAATCTTGTTAATTTTTTATCATCTCTTCTAGAATCGTATAGCAAGTCATCACATGAATAATAATAGGGCTCAGTGAGGAGTTTAGAAGGGTGATTATTGACGGGATCGAAAAGATCTTGGTCATCCAGCTCTGAAGTTTGGAGGAGAATTTTTCCACTAGGAAAGACCAATCCTGAGAATCAAACTTTTTTTAGTAGAGAGAAACCAAGGTAGTCAATGGGAAGGAACTTGAATTCCAACCTAGGATTTGTTTTGATTCCTCCATTTCGGATTGAGATAAATTAATTCCATAGAAGGCTGATTTCAAGTGATTTATTTCAAGCCTCGAGAGACAGTTGAATGTCTTTGAGGTTGTGAGTACGCTCTTAAGTTCTTCATTATTGTATTCCAAGAAGATGAGAAGATCATCTACAAATTGAATGTTCATTATCATTGTCTTCATTCCTTGCTAAAAAACCCATACATTTCCCTTATCAACCAGTTTGTCCAACATTGCATCAGGCACCGATAGTGTGTGAATAAAAAGAAAAGGACATAAGGGGTCGCCATGTCTAACCTCTCTTTACGGGTACATGAAGCCAACCAAATTCCCATTTATCTTAAAAAAGATGCATGCAGTTTCCAGCAGAGCCATGCTCCATTTAATGAAGATATTAGGGTAATTTGCAATTTTAGAGTTGCCACAATGAAAGGTCATCTCAATGTGTCAAAGGCTTTTCTAAAGTCAATTTTAAGGATTAGCATTTGTGTGCACATGCGGTCCCATTCATTTAAAATGATGGACCATACCATAAATGCATCACTTGATGCACGATTATTTAGAAAAATACATTGGGATGGAGGGATTGAATTTGCAAGAAAAAGGTTCCCATCTTTTTTCTATGGCTTTCGATATAATGCGTATTTGGAGATTGATTAGGCTTGATGCGAGAAATAAATTAATATCCATTACCATATTTTCTTTAGTTAAATGTATAACTTCGTCCTTTAATTAACTTCACAACAGGTATTGTACTATTCAATGTTGTATTCCTAGCAATGAATTATCTAACAATGGGTATGTATTTCATAAATGTATTTGTCCCTAAAATTAGTTTCTGAAGATGTGGGCCAGACTATGTCTTGGTGTGGCTTTCTATGTTCTGAATTTTTCAAATTCGACCTTCATCTACGTTATTCGTTGAAAATCAATCTTAGGATTAGTGGATTGGTCCTAAGACTATTCATTGCAAAGTTAACTATTATTCTCATAGTTAGCAACCAATATCATATTCGTTGCTAACAGTTCATATAAGACGATTAACCTATCGCAAGTTTTACAAATATTATAAGAAAAAAAATAATGGATAATTGTTGTAATATGATTCATTGCCAGGAATAAACGAATACAATAATTATTGTGAATTTAACAAATAAACTAACAAATAATACTTTTTACTAAATTAATTAAATTATTCGTTGCTTAGGTCAATTTTATTGTAGTGAACTTTCATCGATCTAATATTATACTATTATGGTAAGAAATATTAAATGGGTCCTTTCCTTAGACCAAATTTGTTATGGTAGATAGACTCATCTACACCTTCTTGATAAATTGTTCTAAATTACTATTTGTGAAAAATCATTATAAATTAGTCTGACTGAAAATTATTATTTTAATTTACCCAAATTGGTGTGCTAAAATGGGAGCTAGGTGATCACTTATAGTCAGATTTTCCAATGAAGGATGAACATATAGCAATAGCACACATATAGAAATTATTATAATGGATATTGATTGTCAATGGCTCATTATTTGTAAATTTTTTTACGCTCGTGTCCTTCCGAGATTTTTTAATTACATCCATGCCCTATCTTTTTTTTGAAAAATAATACACGCACCCTTGTATTCTTACAAAATTCACAATATTCCCTTACTTTAAGGTAACATAAATGCACAACGGAAGGGCTACGAACACATGGGTGATGAATAGCCATTCATCTACCTTTATTCTTCCATTTTGCATTTAAATCATTATCAAAATACATGTAAATACGTAATTCATAAAAACTAACATTCATTATTTATCTAGAAATAATATCTAATTATTTGTATTTAAATCCAAAATAAAAGAATAAAGAAAGAAAAGGAAAATAAATGAAGTATAAAAAATACTGAATGACCCTAAATCGCGAGACCTGTATTGACGTGTTCAACAAGGAATAAAGCTGAGGAGTTAAGAGTCTATATTGTATATAGAAACCTTAATTTTCATTCTTTAAAATGGATATTTTTTACTTGATTTTATTCTATATTTTATACATCTAAAATAATATAATATTCAACATGAAATTTGTATATAAAAATGCATAAAAAATATATAAATTTTCAATAAAAATAATGCGTTGTGTAACTAGGATACACAGATAAAAAAGTTGTAAATTGAACTTTACGGATCAATATCTTCTCCCGTACTTAAAATTAAATTATCTATATAATGAAGGTAGTTTCATTAAGATAGATTTAAGATACAAAAGTTGACTTTTTAGGATCTTATTATATTATATATCCCTATATTTATTCATATAATTCATCCTTTATGTTTTAATCTCCTTATATTTTTAAATAATTATAAATATTATTTTAAATATACTAAAAATATAAGTATATTAAAAATATAAATATAAAAAAAATAAATACAATATAACAAATAGTACATTAAAATATATAGGTATATTATACTTATAACATAGTGAAAAGGGAAGCTGCTCCACGGAGCAAACAAGCTGGCTGCTGCGTGGGGCAGTTTCCCCCCATTTTTTATTTTTTATTTTTTGAATTTTTTTTATGTTTATTCATCTATATATACCCCCTACATGTCATTCAAATTTCGTGAGAAACGGAGACTCCTATGCCCTCCATCTAGAACAGGTAAAATTTAACGGCCTGAAATTTGTTGTAAAGTACCTGTTCTAGATGGAGGGCATAGGAGTCTCCGTTTCTCACAAAATTTGAATGACATGTAGAAGGTATATATAGATGAATAAACATAAAAAAATTTTAAAAAAATAAAAAGGGGGGGGGAAACTGCCCCACGCAGCAGCCAGCTTGGCTGCTCCGCGGAGCAGCTTCCCCGTTCTCTATAACATATATACCTATGTTTAAGTATGGAAATAAAATCATGAAAATCAAATATAAATATATAAATATGTATTTAAATATATTATAAATATATAAAATAGTTACATGAGATAATAAAATTTAAAATAAAAAATATTATAAAATATTTAAAATATAGTAAATATATATGTATACAGTTGTAAAAAATAAAACCTAATAAATAAGGGTGTAAAAATATATAAAAATATCCATAAAATGGTACATAAAATATGAAACATTTCTCTGTTGTGACTTTTAATTAATAAATCATTTATAATTTTTAATTAAATTAATAAAAATAATTAATCTGTATTTTATCGCTAAGTGGTCCTATGTGGACAAATAAGCACATGCGTCGACAGTTGAACCCAGTCAACTATTTGATCCCCAGCGCCTCCCTTGTCAAAGACCCGTGACTCGCCTTTCTTCTAACTTTAACCAATTTTTTAGTGTTGATCCAGCATCGATGGACATATGTTTCTTCATGAAAAATCTTCAGGACATGATCTCTTATCACGTCATGCCCTGGTGTTCACAAAATAAGCACTATATCGCCCTAATACAGATGATCTTTCGAGCCCATTGCTATCTCTATAAATAAACCCCTTCATCGTCTTCTTTTTCTTTTGATCCCTCTTCTTCAATATGTAACCCCAAAGGAGTAATCTGGAGCATGTTCTTGGTGACAGCAACCTTCCCCTAGTCTTAACAATGTGGAAAAGTAAAAGGATATTGAGATCCAGCTATCACCGAACCTACTCCACTGAAGGCTTCGTCTCTCCAGTTATTCCTTATTGAGCTGATTTTCTTGAATTTCTAGGTTAGTTGAACCCTTGCCTTTTAGTTGATGCATTTCCATGTTTTTAGCTGTAGATTCTAATAGTTAGAATTTGCTAGAGAACTAGGATCCAACCACTATCTCCTCGTGAAAACACAATATTCCGACCACCGCGTCCATCCTATTTCACTCCTCTCCATTTTATCCATCATCTCGCACCATCTTCCACCCTTAATTTTGCAAAAATCAAGGAGATCAGAGCTCTATCTCCACCGCACGCTAAAGTTCATCGCCCTACGCATACCCCTTGCTACCAGCTTCAATCAAAGGGTTGAGGATGTTCGCCTTAAGCCCCTTAGCATTTTGGTGCAGGAGTCAGAACCATCGGGATCCCCTGGAGATTGAATCGAAGAAGGAGGTGTCCCTCCAAGTCCCTGAAGACGAAGACCTCTCCAGACCCTCATTTTTGGGGCCTAGAGTCTATTGAGACCCCATGCAGGTGATGGAGGCCCCAGGAAGCCGTAGGGCTAGTCAACCGCCCAGGACTCGACCGGAGCAAGGAGAATCATCAGATCGAAGCTTGTTGAGGAAGACCTTCTTTCTCATTCTTCCAATTGAGCTCCTTGCCGTTAGATTGAAGGTACGACCCAGATCTAATATAGGCCACTAATTTAAAGTGAAACGGTATGCTGGCCCTGTTGTTGGATGATAACTAGAGGACACATGGGTGCACATCAATCACCTGATCAGAGCACACACTTAATGAATCCCCATTCATCACACTTTATTCCTTTATTTTAGCTAGAAATCTTGGCAAAATACCATGTAAATACTTGTAAATAGAATAAATTGTCAAATTGCATGATGCGTGTAAATAACAATAATTAGCATGTTTTTGCACAAAAATAAAGGAATAAAGAAATAAAGAAAAAGAGAGAAATATTTAGAATAAATATTGAGTAACTTGAACCCAAGGGATGGCCAATCATTGGCCTGACCGCAAAATAAAATAAGTAGAGAGAGATAGGGTGACTCAACCTTGTGTAAATCCCCCTCTTAGTGTATATATTTTATTTTCATAAAATAAAAATATTTATGTGTTTCTCACAATTTGTATATATTTATAAAAATAAAATAAAAATGAGAAAAATTAAAAAAATAAAAATAAATAACTTCTCTCTCCTCAGTGTATATATACCATGTATATATGTTCATGTACATATTTATTCTACCCTTGTAAATACATAATAAAAATTAAATGAAAATTATCTTATATCCCATATTTTATGTTGTAAATAAATAAAATATAAAATAGGGATAATTAAACAAAAATAAATAAATAAATAATAATAATAAAAAATACCCGGGTATTTTTACCTATATATAATAATATACTATGTATATACACTAGTTTTATTTTCAAAAAATAAATAAAAATCACAAAAAAATAATTTGAAAATAAATAAACATTTTTTATTTTTAAAATATTTTGAAATAAGGCTATTTACTATGTTTAATTGAATTTTAAATAATTATGAAATGGCGCACTCTGATTGATCCACAGGGGATGTTGACCCCCGGTTAACTCTCCCCCCAGGACTACCTCTTCACGGATCCACGTCGCCGACCCGACTTCGCCAATTTTTCCTGACGTGATCCGCCTTCCATCTAACCAAACCCCGGGATCCAATTGTAGCTCCTACATCCGTGATCCACGCCCGACCTTCTTCCTAGGGATCCTGATGAGTCCCAATTCATCACTCTTTATTCCTTTATTTTAGCTAGAAACCTTAGCCAAATACCATGTAAATATGTGTAAATATCATAAATTGCCAAAATACATGCATCAAGTAAATATGCATAATTAGCATGTTTTTGTGCCAAAATAAAGGAATAAAGAAACACAAGAAAAAGAGGGAAATATTTAGAATAAATATTGAGTGACCTAATCCCAAGGGAAGGCTGAAAATGGGCCTGACCGCAAAAGAACCCAAGTAGAGAGAGATAAGGTCATTCATACATGTACAAACCCCCATGTAAATAAATAAAATTTATTTTCCTCAAAATAAAAATTAAAAAGTGTTTCCTATATTTTGTACATATTTATAAAAATAAAACTAAAAAAATAAGAAAAACAACATAAAAATAAAAATAAATAAAACCTCTCTCAGTGTATATAGACCATGTATATAAAATAACACACCTATGTATTTTCTCCTTGTAAATAAGTAACAAAAATCCCATAAAAATATCTCTATATTCTATATTTCATGGTGTAAATAAATAAAATAAAAATCAGGAAAATAAAAATAAAATAAAAAGAAAAATAATAAAAACCATTTTCCACCTTGTGTATATACCATGTACATATATATAACCCTATTTATTTAACCTATGTAAACACATCATAAAAATAAAAAAGTACCTTATTATTCCAAATTGTATGTTGTAAATAAATAAAATATAAAATTGCAATAATTGGACAAAAAACAATTACAAATAAAAAATCAAAAATACATATATGTATATATCTATATATAATAATGATATAATGTAAATACGTTATTTATTTTTCAAAAAAATAAATAAAAATCATAATATAGTTTGAAAAATAATAAACATTTTTCATGTTTCGACTTTTCCGAAATAAAATCATTTAATAATTTTAATTGAATTTTCAAAGAATTGATAAATGGTGGATTCTGATTGGTCCACGGGCGAATATTGACCCCAGGTCAACTCTCCTCCGCGGACCCTTTTTCCCTCGAATCGGGCTACCGACCTGACTTCTATGAATTTTCCCCATCTGACCCGACCACCATCTCCTGAAACTCTGGGCTCCATTTGAAGATCACACATCCGAGACCCTCGCCCGGAGGTCTTCCTAGGGATCCGTGCTTCACGCATCCATGCCCGACTCCATTTAGCCGGACCCTTCACATGTATATAGCCTACCTCCGCCGCACCTTTTCACGTATCTTTGGCTACACCTTCCCATCCCAGGACCTCCATTGCCTTCCCTAGTGTGACAGCTAGCCGAGGGTCGTGTCGCAGTGAGGAGGAGGTGCCTCCAGCCACTGATCCGGCGAATCCATTGTCGTGCGCTGCCGCGAGGTACGCCAAGCCTCGGACCCCGACGACTCCTTGAGGCAAAGACCCCCAGAGCTTCCTTAGCTCATCCCCAGTCGATTTCCTACATCAGGTAACCTCGATACCCTCTAGCTTAGGCCAATTCCCGATTACGCCCAAATTACGCCGCCGACCTTCGCCGGCCGACTCCCATCGATTCGCTCATCCATTTGACCATCAGGCACCTGTCACATCTTCATGAGACTTCTCTCCACCTTCTGCACTCACTCACTCAACTTGGTTTGCCCTGGAACCAAGAGTCGGACCTCCCTCGACGTCGCCTCGCCGGATGTCTCCGCTTCGACGCACCCGACCACCCATTTCACCCACTGACGGGTCGAGGCAATTTGCCATCGACCCAAGAGCCTTTATATGCTATTTTGCAGGTCTAAGGGACCCATCTGAGGGTCTGAACACTCAAGCACATATGCTTAGCTCTTCCCTCGTCGTCGGAGCTCCTCGGAGCCACTCGGCCTCATAGGAGGTGCCCACCAGCTGCGGACCATAGTGATGGAGCATTTCCACATCCCAGCAGCATCATCGGAGGTCTCCACCGCGTGCACTGAGCCGGCGAAGTTCGCCGGTGAGCTGTTGTTGGAGCATCTCCAGTTGCCGTCCGATCTCTCCTCATCCGCCAGATTAGATCGTGACCCTTCATCTGCAGAGCGTTCCCAGCCGTCGATCCATCCGAGGAGTTGAACTGGAACATCCATCCCGCTGAAGCGGCGTGCGTGCACCACAGCCGTCGATCATCCACGTGGCGCGTCCTCGGCCATCCGATAATAATGAGGGTAATTTGCACTTAGGCCCTCTTCTGTTTTGATATTTCTCGTTAGTCCTGTAAATATTTAGTGTAGTTTTTTTTAATTGGGATATTTTACATTGTGGACCTCGATGTTTCTGTTATTTACAATTCAGTCCATGTGTGTGTGAGCCACGTGCATCGACACGTGAGGTTTTGGAACATTTGCACTTTTTGTCATGTATTTCCTATGTGTTACTGATTGATCTTTTAAAAATAGGAATTACAACCATACCCCTCCATGCCTGAATCACGTGCCTTGAGCAGCATTTGTGGACTTTTTGCATAAGGACCCCTGCGTTTTATTTTCTTGTTATTATTTGGCCCTGAGAATACTTTTCTTTACATTTAGGTCCTTGTGTACTGTGTGCCTTGTTTTGATTAAATAAAATAGCAAATCAAATCCAAATTAGGTGAAATTTGGATACGTGGCTCCTGCCACTGTGCAAAAATTTCCCTAAATTTTTGGGACATTTTTTAGGCTTTTTTTTAAATTTATAAATTCATAAACAGTGATTTTTGCTACTGTCTGACTTAGAAAAACAAAGAAAAATATAAAAACTCCTTTAAAAATTCTAAAAAATAGGGTTAGTTAGTTTTAGTGTATTTTAGCTTCTATCCAATTTTTGTACTTTTTGGATTTATAATAACCTTAAAAATGGAAAAACCCTAAAAATCTTATAAAAATTCTATAAAAATCAAAAAAATGCAAACTCTTTTTTTGTAGCTTAGTTTTTACATATCCTTTTCATAAAAATTGCCTCCAGACTTTTATAAATCAATTTTCTATTTTTAATTGAACTTTCAAGTCTGGATGCACAGTAGCTCTTATTTTTCCTCTTTCTCGATTTTTATAAAATCAATTAAAAATTGAAAAATTCATCAAAAACACATAAAAACCTAAAAAACATAAAAAAATTTATTTGAATTTTTGGATTATTTTTGTGTGCTAGAATAATTGGTTGAACTTGCTTGTTTTCTTATTTTCTTAGAAAATCAAAAATACAAAAACATTTAAAAATTATAAAAAAATCCACCAAAAATATTTTCCCTTTATTTTTCGATTTTGGACTACTTCGTAGGTCGTTATACCAGGTTAATAAAAGTAGCAAGGACCGCTTTTCGATTCTGATTATTTTATACCTTGTTTGGGGGTTCCTTACAATTTCTTGATCGACCGATTTCCACTCGATCCGGGTCGCAACGACCTGAGTGTGATTTTTACCTAGCCCGGATTGAGTGTTTGAATTTTTCGACCATCAGAATGGCGCCGTTTTCGGGGAGCATGGCTTAGTAGTGATTTTGATTTTCCTGCGACTTTTCTTTTTCGCGGCTTTTTGTAGATATTTTTGTAGATATATTTTCTCTGCTTTATTTACACATTTTTCTAGACTGACACACTTTGGTTTCTCTTTCTTGCGAGGGTCCGATGACCGAGGCGGCTTTTTCGGAAGCCGAAGCAACCGCGGGAGTCGGAGGTGGCTTCCTTCTTTACGAAGCCGCAGGAGAGCGCAAGGAGTAGAGCCGAAGTTCGGGAGCCGCGAAATAGTCGTGAAATAATCGTAGATTAGTCGTAGTTTAGATTTAGCTTAGTTTATTTTTTTATCATTATTGTAATAATACAGGAACCTGGACAGACACTTGGTTGACATTTCGGGGTCTGTTTCACCGAACACCGGTGTGCTCAGGGGACCTCACCGAGTTTTTTGCACTTTTCACGGCTTTTGACCGTTTATTTATTGCTTTTTGATTTACGCGGTTTTCAGCCATAGATTAGGATTTTCATTGATTATGACGTAATTAATTAGGATCTAAACACCTACTTATCTGCATGTACCTGTAGCTCGAATAATTGGATCTAATTAATTAAATCACTAAGAAAAAGCCTGATTATTTGAGCTCTGGTCCACGTGCCTTGAGGAGTCACATACAGCGCGTGCAGGATCTGTTATGGCAGACACCGAGTGGCTCCCAAGATAGGACTCAGGACCTAGGCTCGAGTACCCGGCTACTGTACTTTCGTGTAGAAATTGCTTTGCTAGGGATGATTTTCCGCGTGCATCATATAGGTAGTTTATATTTAGTCTTTTATTTATTCGCGGATCACCCTACATGTAGACTGCTGGAGTTAGGTACACATTTCTTACTCTGCATGCATCATTGATTCCCGCGCATCGGCTTTTTGGTCTTCTCCCCCTGTTTTGGACTTAATATAATCAGGAGAATAAAAAAATTCATTAGGCATTGCTTGCTCTGAAAAATACTTAAAAAGGAAAAACTATAAAATTGGGATTGCTAAACAAACTTGACCCTAAAAGACATCTCACTTAAAAATCTGTCTTGGGGAGAGCAACCCCCTCATTGTCTGATTTGAATGCGCGAGAGAGTGACCCGCACACTAGGCTAGAGCCACATCCGAGCCTTGATCAGACTACCGGCCTTTTATACGGGACAGTCTGGTTGGCGGATTGGATTCCTACCAGGTCACGTAACCGTTCTGATATCCTGACATGATCACATAAATAAAATAGACAAGATAATTGACCGAACTCTTACAGTCTTCAGCTTAACGTGGAGTAGGTGAATTTGGGGTTTATATTGCTCATCTTGTTTGTTTCTCGATCTCATCCGCCAAACTCGCCAGATCGAGATGATGGGCAGGAGGTCCCTTAGGCAGCCTTTAGTTGCACCGCTTTTCAGCACTCCAGCTCACTCATCTATGTTGGTTCGTGAGAGCCCAGACCCGCTCCTCGAACCTGAGTTCGATTCCGCCCTATTCCCCCTTGACCACCCTTCTTCTTGTCCTGAGATTCTAGTGCCAGATGCAAGTCGAGAGATGATAAACCCCAAAATCAAGCGGTCGTGTATTCCACACAAGGCTAGAACACAGTCGAAGTGTTGACCACTAGAAATCCGGATCTAATCAACAATGAGCCCACAATCAAATATCAAACAATGACAAACAAATGTGGAGTCAAATTTATTGTTAACTCTACATAAAAGATGTATAGGTGCAAGTATGTAGAGAGTTCGAACACATGGAGCAAGGCAGGATAGATCAACAATTGATGCACAAAAATGTGATGTGATTAAGTGTCTACAATATGCAAATTTTTGTGGATTTTTAGTTTTATATATATTTTAATTTTTAATTTTGTATTTTGGTTTTCTTTTTACTGATTTTTTATTTTCTTTTTTTTATATTTTAGATTTTTTATATTTTCTTTTTTAATAATAGGATGTATATACAATGTAAGGAAGAGAAGGATAGAATATTTGTAAAAATAGGTAAAAATAGTCAAAAATTAGGGAATCAAATATTTTTTATCTTTTTATAATTTTCTACTGTTTTTGTGATTTTTGGGGATTTTTCAGAATGTTTTTGGGTATTTTTAAAAGTGGAAATACAAGAAAACAGTGAGCAAAGGTTCTGGCCGAAATTAAAATGAGAATGAAAAATAGTAAATAGTGGCAAAATTTTCCCAAATTAATTTTAAAATGAATACAATAAAAAAAGGAATCTACAGAACATGATTTATATTTTTAGGGTTTTTCTATGATTTTTTAGATTTTTTTGAAGTTTTTAGAGGTTTTCTAATTTTTAGGAGTTTTCCTTTGAATTTTTTAGTGGTTTTTAGACTGACACTAAAATATGGTAAAACACACAAAATATATTTTTTTGGAATTTTTAAAACGTTTTTATATTTTTTATGGATTTTCTATTGCAAACAGTAGGAAAAATGCATGTTTTTTATTTGTAATAAATATTAAAATGCAATAAAAATACAATGCAAAAATATGACGGGAATGAGCAAGTTAACAAGAGCCTATGCAATTTTTTTGGTGATTTTTGATGTTGAAATGATGCGTGAAATAAATAAAGCAAGCAAGCAAAAATGTATGACCTGGTAGGGGTATATATGCAAATAGACAAACAACTAGTTGCTAAACTGTAATTTTCATGCAAATTACAACTGAATAAGCGAACTTGCTGAACTAATTAGAAATACCGAAAGCCGCTAGGTTACTTCCGCAAAAACGCCAGGGCGCACGTGACTTGCACATGCGCTTGGCGGGGGTATAATTGTAATTTCCAAAAAGCTACTGGTTAAAATGCAAATTAACCAAAACTATTATACTGCATATAAGAGTTTGAGTACTGAATGGAAATAACAAGACCCTCGAGGGTCCCTCTGCAAAATGCCCCGTCCCCTCATGCGCACAGGTACGTGAGGTGACGTGGCGAAGGACCTAAGCGTAATAATGGAAAGCACATGGGTCTTGATGCAAAACTTACACAAATATTTCAACTGCAGATGAATCTTTATAGCCTAGATACTAAATACAAAAATGCGCGAGGGTTTGAATGCAAAATACCCTCATTGGGCGGATCGGACGGTTGTGAGCCTTCCACTTGATGCGTGGCGCGCGGTGGAAGCGCAATGCCCCTTCGGCTAGACGGGCGAGATCAGATAGTGCTTTGCTGATCCGAAGGCTGAAGCGCGATGCGATCCAATGGTCACTGCTGCCCTCCAAGAACAGGCCGGATCTGACGGTTGCAGAGGCAGGTGGACGAACGGAGAAGAACACCACCGCAGCGAGCTTTCTCCGGCTCGATCCTCCTTCTCCAACGACCCCGCGTTTCAAAATGGCCCTACTCGGTTGCTGCAGGTGCCTTCTAACGTCTGGTGACCTCAAAACCCTCCAGCGACGGGTGGAGCTCGCCGGTGATGTCGAGGAAGCCGGCAGCCTCCAGGAACCTCCGTCGAGGTGTAAAATGGCCCCAGACCCTTCAGTCGTGCGTGTACCTGCAAAGGGATATTAAGGGGAGCACAGGCAAACTGTCGCGCATCACCCTGCAGTAAAATAAGGTGGAAGGCAGCGAGGGAGAAGTGATGAATCCATATTTCATCATCTTTATTCTATCATTTTGGCATCAAAAACCTTAGCAAATACTTGTAAATAGCCTTAAAATCATCATCTTGGCATTCAGGCATGTGCATCTAAATAGTGTATAAAGTACTGTAATTAAGGCCAAAATTATAGAATAAATAAAGAAAAGAAAAAGAATAAAATATTGTAAATATTTTATGACCTAAAACCTCCGAGACCTAGGCATCTTGATAATAGGTCGACTAGGAATAAAGTAGGGGGAGATAAGGTCAGAGATACAGATAAAATACCTAGATTCTCTATTCATTCTTTCTACATTTTTGGGACCTATTTTTGGTTCTACTTCTTGTACATCAAATTAAGAAACTTTGTACATGAAAGTTGTAGATAATTTTATAAATAAAATTACAAAATTTATTTCACAGAAAAATAATGTACAGATAAAAAGTTATGGTCTGAATAAAAATCCAGAATATCAACTTCCCAGACCCGTATCTCACAAATAAAAACTCCAAATGCAGCATACTCACCTTTAATTGTATATAGAATAAAATAATCTATTTAATGGTGGTGGTTTCGCATTTGGCGGAGCTACGGTTTGAAAGTTGAGTTTTGGACCCGTAATGTATACTTGTACATATTAAAATATTCAATTTATTATTTATTCATTATTTTTGTATTTTTATATTTTTTTTATAATCTTGTAAATATTACTTATAATATATTTGTGTATTAAAACTAAAATAAATGCCTAAATAAAACGCAAAATAAAATTCACATACACATTACATAGATAAAATATACACACATATACCTATACTTTATATACTTTTATTTTATTAAATGTACAGAAGACATCATAAAAATAAAACAAAAATATATTGATGTATATAAAAGTATATTATAATTTTACAAAATAAGAAATAAGAATAAAAGAATTAAAATACACAAAACAAAAATAAAATACTAAAATATATAGATAATATACCTATTAGGGGTATAAATGTAAACTTGTAAAAATACAATTCATAAAAATAAATAAAAATCGGAATAAAATACTACTTAAAAAAATAAACATTTCTTATTTTATAACCATAATTTAATTCAGCCTATTTCTATTTTTTAATGAATTAATAAGACATTTCTAGGGGATTTTTCCTGATTGGTCCACGTGGACCAATCAGGAGAAGGCGCCAGTTGACCTAGGTCAACTGGTCGTCCTTCGTCCACTGTAGCACTGTCGCGCCTAGGTTTTTGCCCGCCTTGGTGGACTTTCCTAGGCCGACTCGTCCCTCCTTTGCCGCCGCTTCCTTCATGGAAGTTGTGCCCCTTTGATCCATCTCCATCGCCGCTATGCCAGATCTCTTCAGATCTTCTTCCTCCGCCCGTGACACCTCCTCGAAGTCATGCCCCCACCATTCTTCAAATATGAACCCCTCACTTCCTTCCCTCGGTTGAGTCCCCTTGGTCCACCCTTCAGCGCCACCTTCGTGCTCCAGAGCTCCCTGGAGGTGACAGCTCCATCGCCAGCTCCTCAGCCAAGGCGTTCGAAGTCGAGGGAGCCTCCACCACCTCCGCCAATCTCCGGCGTCGAGGTTAGCTTCTTCCTCTGGCTCCGGCCATTGAGGGCTTCACCCCATCTTTTTATTTACACCATTCTACTCCTGCTAGCTTTAGGATTAAAATCCCCCAAAAAAATCTAAGTTCCATCGATTATTTCGCCTGATCAACCATCCTCGCCGGAGCGCAACTCCGGCCGAGTCATCCCCGTCCGCTTCGCGTCGCTCCACCACCTCCGCGGGGTCCAGGCAACTTGCCCTGGACCCTCTCATCTTGTTTTGCAGGTCAACACCAGTTGAATCGCACCTGGGTGCAGTTTTGACGCTCGCCGGACCTTGGCCGAGCTCCCCAGCTCCGCCACCTTTGCCTGAGCACCTCGGTCGCCGCCGCGGCATTTTGACACCCCCAGGAGATAGACGAAGACCTGAGGAGCCTCCAGCCCCATTTTGAAGCCAAAAAGCCCATCGGAGACGGAGCTTGACCTCGGAGAACTTCGGTTCGCCGGAGTTCATCGCGGTTCTTGCTCCGGCCTTCGTCACCGTTGGATCGAGGCGGAGCTCCAGACAGATCGTGGACCGTCCGATCTTGAAGACCCAGCCACCGTCGATCTCAGCCGAGATCTGATCCCAGACGTCCACAAGCGAAGCGACATCGGCCGTCCATCAAGTGCCACGTGTCTAAGTGGCTTGCCATCAGCCGTCGGATCACGCGCCAAGGGTATTTTGCACATGACCCCTTACGCCTTTTTGTATTTAATGTTTAGCATTTAAACTTTTGTCTGTAATATAAAAACTTTGGGCTATTTGCATGAAAGCCCCTGCACTCCTTTATATTTACGTCTAGATCCTTCGCCACGTCACCTCACGTGACCAGTTCACGTGAGGTGGTAGGCTTTTTGCAAGGATACCCTCTGGGGTTTAGTTATTTCGGTTCAGTCCCAAGATTTTGTAATATAGTGTGAAACTTTGGGATATTTTGCATACAGACCCCTGCCATTATCTGATATTGCATTTTAGTCCCTGCCAGGTGCGTGCGAGTCACGCGCCGTGGTGGGGAATTTACATCGATACCCAGGCGGGTCTTGTAATTGTATTGTGGTGCTTTAAATTGAATATCTAGTGTAATATTTTGTGGAAAATTGCATGTATGCCCCTGGATGTTTTGAATATTGCATTTACACCCTTGCCAGGACTGTTTAATGTTTGGATGTTTGTTCTAATTATTTGGATCATCTTCTTAACTCCAAAAATTCCACAAAAATAGGGTTAAGCTACTGGATACATATACTTTGACGCCCTATTTTTAGTTTTTAGCTTTATCACTTTTAAGTATTTATTAAAAATCAAAAACATGCTCTTTGTTTACTGTCTAGGTTAGAAAATGCCAAAAAATATTAAAACACTTCGAAAAATTCCAAAAAAATCACCTAGCGTCTACTTTAACCTCTTCTAGTGTCAGTCCAAAAATCACTAAAAATTTCAAAAGAAAAACACTAAAAATTTGAAAACACTCAAAAACTTCGAACAAATATATAAAATCAAGGAAAACTCCAAAAAATACAAGCTCAGCTCCTGTTTGTTGTATATTTCAGTAGCTTTATTTGAAAATTGGTGTGAAAAATTTTGAATACTGGTTGCTATTTTTAAATCCCATTTTACTCACAGCCAGCCCTTGTTTCACTGTTTTGAGTTATTTCAGTAATTAAAAATACCAAAAACACCTTGAAAAATTCCCAAAAACCACAAAACAGTAAAAAAATCTTAAAAATCCCAAAAACATTTTATCTCTGAATTTTTGGATATTTTTGCACAGTTTTATAAATATTTTATCTTGTCTTTTATTACATTGCTTTGAAATTCCAATATTAAAAAAAAAGTATAAAATATAAAATATAAAAATCAGAAAATTAAAAATCAAAATACAAAATTAAAAATTAAATAAAAAAATTAAAAAATTAAAAACCCACAAAAATTTCCTTGCTTGCTTAGTGTAGACACATCACACACATTCACTTGAGCACATTTTCGTGAATTACCCTGCTTGCTCCCTGTGTTCGAACTCTCTGCATACTTGTCACTATACACCATTTGTGCAGAGTTAAAAATAAATTTGACTCCACACTTGTTTTTCATTGTTTGATACTTGATTGTGGGTTCATTGTTGATCAATCGCATTTTATTGTGGGTCGCCACAGCGACGTATTTAGACCCTCGATAATCTTCGTGTATCAAATGGCGCCGTTGCCGGGGAGCAACAGCGAGTAGTTTACATTTTGATTAACTGTGTGTTTGTTTACCATAGCATTATTTTCCATCTCTTACATTTTTGATATATCTTGTTGAGCTATCTGACCATCTCTTTTCTTGTCTTCTTGTGAGGGACCGCGGAGCGAGGCGGATTGCTTAGGTGATCCGGAGCATCCTTGGGAAGCGGAGCCGGCCTTCTGCGGCCAAGCCGGCAGGAGAGAGCAGGAGGAGAGAAAGAGTGATTAGTTAGCTTGCATTTTATTTCTGTGAGAGAGTGACTTTTATAAGTTGTAATAATACAGGTACATTCGGACTTGGACACTACCGGGCCTAATTTCCGGGTGTTTGTTCACCCGGGGGCTCACCGCGGTTTTTGACGAGTTTTCCTCGCTTGTCATTTTCCGGTTTTGTTTTCCTTTTTCATTTCTTTTGTGGATTGAGCTCTTAGTTCTAGGTCCTGCTTGATTCGATTAGAATAGGTCCAAACACCCTAATTATCTTTGCATGCTCCTATAGTACGTATTTGGACTTAGATTAATTAAACAGTTAGCCCTCTTTCTTAGATCCGCCGTGCCGCGAGCCCTCTCCATCAAGCGCTACTCCTGAACTCGATGTGTCGAGAAGAGGAAGGGAGGGTCTAGACCGGACTCTTAGGATCGACGATAGGAGGTTGACTTGTGGTTCTTCACGCTAGCAGTTGCCTGTTCTAGGACGATTTCCGTTGTGCATATCGGCATATAGATTAGGTTTAAAAAATTCTGCTTTGCATCCCGCATGGAGAGAGCTGGGATTCGCTGTAAGTCTTCTAACTTGGCATCCATCATTTAGGCACAAAGGTGAGATTTCCATCTTTGTGTCAACTTGCACGGCTTTTCCGACTCTACTCTCCCTCTGTTTTTGGACAAAGTAGGATCAAGAAAACACAAAAAATCGTTAGGCGCTTGTTTGAATATACTCAAAAGAAGCGATAACACCAAAAAAAATTAAAAAAGGGACTGCTAAGAAAACTTGACCAAAAATAAAATCGGTAATTGGATTCATTGCTTGGGGAGAGTAACACCCTCACTTGTATTCAGGTTGCATGGGAAGGTCTCCTTCCAAGTGAGGTGAGCGCTTCGTAAGGATTAGAGCCAAAAACCCAGCTTGTGGCTGCCTTGTGTATCGCCTGGATTACCGAAGTATTGGCGCTTCTATCGTACGTGGACGAGTAGGGCTTGGTCAACATTGGTGACTCTCTATTGTGTAGAGCATCGACCTTGTCCGAAGTATCGAGCCTAGGCCACGCCTTCACGGGGGTGTCTGTCTCATCGTCTCGCGTCCGAGTAGGTTCTTGCACGCTCACGGGTGATTCCGTTGCGAGCAAGTTTCGAAGTATCGGTTTCGCCTATCGGCTTCCTCTCTTATTCTTTGGCTGAGTAGGGATCCAGGAAGGGTTACAAGGACCTCAAAAAAGTGCAAGCTACAGGTTACACAGGAGGAGGACAAGTACGGGATACTCTTCCGGCAGTACTCTCTCCTTTAGGCGTAGCGTTCTAAGGACTCGTTAAAAGCTAAATTCCTGAATCAAGCTAAAATTGACAAGATAAAAGCCGAACCTTCACGGCTTCACGTGTTGAGTTGGTGAACTCACCCCTGCTTTGTGTTTGATTGCTAGATTTATTTAGGTCAAGATCAAAAACACCGCACAATCGTGCGCAATTTTGGTTGCATCTCATTTCACTCTTCTTCTTCTACATTCCCTCTGCTCTTACCAATAATCAAGATGATGGGACGGAGATCTCTTAGGCCGACTTTGTCGGCACCGCTATCCCGCACTCCGCCTTATTCATCTAGGAATACCTCGGAGAGTCCGCTCTCCGAGCCTGAGTTTACATCCACCCTGTTCCCCCTCGACCACCCTTCTCATTCTCCTTCCATCAGTCCAAGAGTGTCAGAATACAGTGCATCACAGTGTTCAGCTCATTCGACAGCACCTGAGATGGCCTCTTTTGCTTTTTCAGAAAATCCAGCCATGGCAGACAGAGGCGAGCATGCAGATGATCATGAGCACCCTCCATTCCTATTTGTTCAGGCAGCCATCAACAATTCCTTGTTAGCATCCCTGGAGACTATGCAGAGGCAGATCCGTGACCAGGGTACATTCATGGGTGATCTCATGAGGGAGATAGCTCAGATAAGAGAGAACCGAGCTGGCGGAGAAGGTGGTGGAGGAGAAGGACCTGATGCAGAAGGAGGCGATCCAGACGCTGAGAGACCGCCACAGACTATCATGAGGGAATTGCACAATCCAGCCGCATCCCTCACTCACCGTTGGATCAGACTCCCGCCCATCCACGGAGATTTCGAGCTTCGACCCCACACTATCCAGCTGCTACCCAAGTTCCATGGGTTGCCGACCGAAGAGCCGCACCTCCACCTCCAAGAATTTGAGATGATATGCAGCACCATCCATGATCGGTTGATAACCGAGGACACAATCAAGATGATTGCCTTTCCATTCTCTTTGGTTGATAGAGCCGCATATTGGCTCAACCATCTTGGGCAATTCGTCGACACATGGGCAGAGCTCCGGACCGCATACCTGAAGAAATATTACCCTCTCGGCCGGACCAACGCAGCTAGAGCCATGATCAGTAACTTCGTCATGATCCCGAATGAACAATTCCATGAAGCCTGGGATCGATTCAGAGAGCTCATAGACCGATGTCCACATCATGATATTTCCAAGCCCAATCTCGTGCAAAGTTTCTTCTGTGGGCTGACGCCGGAGCTGCAGGGGCTAGTGAACGCCTCTTGCGGTGGATCTTATTTCTCCAAGGGAGAAGACGACGTCTGGGCCATCTATGAAGGCATGGCAGAAAACTCTACTGTGATGGCCCAAGCCCGAGTCTACACACAGCAGAAGCCCCCGTAAGGAGCAGGATCATTCCAAAGGATCGCCCGCATCGATGCCGGTCCCAATACAGTGTCAGCTGCCGCAGCCCAAGCTGAATCAACCGCAGCCGACATGGGCATTATTAGTGAGAAGCTGGACCGCCTCGAGATCCTCGAGAAGAAACAGATGCAAGGCATGGCCCAGATGGACCAGATTGCCAAGACCATGAGTGATCTGAAGACACAGATCTTGTGCATTCAGGAGGCACAAACTCAGTCACAACAGCCTCCCAGATCACGTGCTGATCCGAGTAGCAGCAATTCCAACCAGGCATCTACCTCATACCGCCAGGTGAATCACATTCAGGCAGAGCCGGTTCCCTCGCTGTAGTACTATCCATCTCAACCGCCATCTACGGAGACTCAGATGGTGGTCTATCAGCCGGAGCAGCCACTGGACGTTCTTCCTCCACCTTCCTTTGAGCAGGAACCATTGATGGAAGTCAATGGGATTTGGTACGATCGGTACCCTCAGCCCGGGATTCATCGGGATCACCCCGGATTCCGTTGGGGCAATGGTGGATCCTCCTCCCAGCAGCAAAATCCTGCCCAAGGACAGCAGAGCAGCCAGCAGCAATCACAACAGCAGCCCCAGTATGCCCATCAGCAACAATTTCAGAGTGGTCCTCGTCCCACCTATCAGGGACAGCAGTGGAGGCAGCGACAGCAGCCTCAGCAGTCTTATTCCCAGCATCCCTCTCAGTATCAGCAACAACAGCAGCAGCCCCATTTCCAGCAGGGACAACCATCCGGTTCTCAGGTTCCCGCTTTTGAGAACCCAGCTCTCGATGATCTTGCCCGCTTGCTATCTGAACAGCGAGCCTCTTTCAGGCAAGAAATGGATGAATTCCGGCAGGAGATGAGGGACATCATGAAAGGCAAGGCTGCCATACCCGCTCAGATTGAACCTAACCCGAACAATCTGAAAAGGAAGTCTGAGCAGGTAGAGTTTACAGAGGATACCTCTCCTAGTGATCATTTGAGTGACATATCTTATTCCTATCATGATGCTGATTTTGTTACTACTAGGAGCGGTAGGATTCCAGCCGGCGGCGCCTCTTCTGAGCGACAACCAGAGGCAGGATCAGGAGCGCCAGAGGAGCAGAAGAGCGGTGCTGATGCCGCTTATGATGATGTTGACAGTGGTGCTGATGTCACCCATGATGAAGTCCAGGACGACGGTGTTGATGCCGTCGTGATACCAGTCGCAGACGGTGGTGCTGATGCCACCATTTTGGATGATGAACAAGAGCGCGGTGCTGATGCCGCGAAGACCGGTGCTAGTGGTGGTGCTGAGGCCACCACATCCACTTTTGTTGAGCCATCAACTGTGATGTTACCACATTTTGTACCTAGAGACTGTGGGAACAAAAACAAAAACAAAAATATGAATAAAGGAAAGGCTTCTGTTCACATTGCGGATCCATATGTGTTGCATGATGATGGTTGTGTGGATCCTTCTTCTTCACAGGCATAGGAACCGATTCCTAGTCCTCCATCTGAGGAGGGCACTACCATCCCCTTCCATGAGGCACTCCGCCGAGCGAGGGGGAATAAAAAAGAAAATCTTAAAAAAGATCAGCAGGTAGAGTTCGGCAACCAAATGATTGACAGATTTCACATTCAGCTGACTCTACGAGAAGCATTTGAGCATATCCCCTTCTTCAAAAAGAACTTGAAAGATACAACTACTGTCCGAAGGAAGAAGAGGCACAGAGATCAAATCCATATGCTCACTCATGACACTTGCTGCATCATCCAGAACAAGCCGCCAGCCAAGCGACCAGACGCAGGAGCTCCCTATGTCAGATGCGAGATTCAGGAGCAGCAGTTTGATCGTACTCTATTAGACAGCGGCTCTTCAATTAACCTCCTTCCGGCAGCCTTACTCAAGCAGTTGAGTTTGGCCATCTTCTTCGAAGCAGAACGGTCCTTCAGTTTGCTGATAGGTCGATTAAGAGGCCGAAGGGGTTATTGAAAGACGTGGTCGTTACCATTCAGGGCCTGAAATTCCCCGTAGACTTCGTTGTGTTGGACATGGAGATCCCTGAGTCGGTAACCGATGCCCCCATCATTCTCGGACGTCCATTCTTGGCCACAGCCAAGGCGGTGACCGACCATGATAGTGGGAAGGTATGCTTTCGCGTAGAGGGCGAAACCATACAAATAGAGACGATAGAAGAAATCAGAGCTAGAGAGTTAGAGTGCTCCGAGCAGTCCAACGAAGCAGCGCAGATGACAGAGGAGGAGGAAGACATCCACCAGGTCTGTGATTTTGAGATGACTGATGATGAATCCAACTGGAAAGATCCTGTAGTACCGACCCTCGCCTTGCCTACAGATTCACTATATCTCAAGCTCATGGCAGTCGAGAGCCGGGAGAGCACATCCCTGGAGGAGGATACATCTGAAGCTGACAGTGTTGTGATGAGTGGTGCAGAGGAGTTCCATTCTTGCTCATCTTCTTCAGACCCCTCGGATTCAGACATAGACTGGGATGACTTTGATGATTATTTACCTTGTCTGATTCCTTCTGAGCCGACAGCCATGACAGAGTGCGAGCCAGTGCAGTTTATAGATGATTCAGCAGGCCGCCCTTCGACAGAAATTCATGCAGAGCGAGAGTTCTCCCATGCAGACCTGGTAGCATTTACACAGACATATCAGAAGCCAGATCTGCCCCCTCCCAGTTGTCCAGAACGGAAACCTCTGCCGCAGTCGATGACATACAGATTCCTTGCAGGTGAGCCAGAAATGTACCCAGTCATTATCTCAGCAGATTTGACTGGAGAACAAGAATCTCGTCTGATGGAGGTTCTTGAAAGAAACCGCAAGGCAATCAGTTGGAGTATAGCTGATCTCCAGGGGCTGAGCCCAAATCTTTGCTCTCACCACATCTATCTTGAGGATAACGCTAAGCCGTCGCGTGAGTTCCAACGACGGCTGAACCCGAATCTTCGAGATGTAGTCATGAAAGAAATTTCCAAGTGGTGGAGCGCCGATTTTATCTACCCCATCTCCGACTCCAAATGGGTAAGTCCTTTACACGTGGTACCCAAGAAGACGGGTATCACTACAGTTGTCAATGAGTCGGGAGAGGAGATCGCTACCAGAGTACCAACTTCTTGGAGGGTCTGTGTGGACTACAGACGATTGAATGAGGCCACCAAGAAGGATCACTTCCCGCTACCCTCCATTGATCAGATTATCGAGCGGCTAGCTGGGAAGAGTCATTACTGTTTCCTTGACGGGTACTCTGGATATAATCAAGTGGCCATTGTGCCCGAAGACCAGGAGAAAACGACATTCACCTGTCCGTTTGGGACGTATGCTTTCAGACGGATGCCCTTTGGTCTATGTAACGCTCCTGCGACATTCCAAAGGTGCATGTTGTCCATCTTCTCGGACATGGTGGGTGACTGTTTAGAGGTCTTCATGGATGACTTCTCGGTCTATGGCGACGGGTTCGATGCTTGTCTTGACTGCCTAGACCGTGTGCTGAAGCGCTGCATTGAGGTCAATCTTGTCCTATCCTGGGAGAAGAGTCATTTCATGATGACTCAAGGGACGGTCCTTGGTCATATCGTCTCCAACAGGGGCATGGAGGTCGATCCCGCCAAGGTGGATATCATCAGAAAACTCAATCCACCGTCCAACTTGCGTCAGTTACGGTCTTTTCTGGGGCATGTCGGTTTCTACCGACGATTCATTCAGGACTTCAGTCGTATTGCCCGACCGCTCACTGACTTGCTGACAAAAGACACCGAGTTTATTGTTAATGATAAGTGTCTTGAATCTTTTGAAGCTCTCAAGAATATGGTTGTTTCAGCTCCTGTCCTTCAGCCACCCGATTGGTCTCTCCCATTCGAGATCATGACGGATGCTTCGGATTTTGCCGTTGGGGCTGTGCTTGGACAGAGGAGGGATGGTTTGCCTTTTGCCATTCACTACGCCAGCCGGACCTTGGATGCCGCTCAGCGGAATTACACTGTGACTGAGAAAGAGATGCTGGCCGTAGGCTTCGCTCTCGATAAGTATCGATCCTACATTCTCGGGTCTAGAGTAACCATCTACACTGATCACACCGCCATCCGGTACCTAATGTCTAAGAAGGATGTCAAAGCACGTCTCACTAGATGGATCCTTCTACTCCAGGAATTTGATATTGAGATTAAGGACAAGCCTGGAGTCAAGAATGTGGTGGCGGATCATCTCTCCAGGTTGGAGAATCTTGAGGAATCTGAGCCCAGCGCACCTATCACAGAAACATTTCCAGATGAGGCGATCTTGGTTGTCACCTCACTCCCATGGTATGCTGACTTTGTAAACTATCTTGTTGCCAAGACAGTCCCTCAGGGTTGGCCCAGACAGAAACTTGAGACCTTCCTAGCTAAGGCCAAGTTTTATCATTGGGAGGATCCCGTCCTTTATCATGAAGGAGGGGATAGTATCTGGAGGAGGTGCATTCCTCAAGAAGAGCAGCAAAGCGTCCTCACATATTGCCACAAGCTTGAGGCAGGAGGACATCATTCTGGAAAAAGGACAGCACAGAAGGTGCTTCAATCCGGCCTATGGTGGCCTACTCTCTTCAAGGATTCTGATGAGTTCGTGAAGAGATGTACTGACTGTCAGAAAATGGGAACCTGCGGACAGAGAGACATGATGCCCATGCAACCCATTCACTTTTGTGAGGTTTTTGATGCATGGGGAATTGATTTCATGGGCCCGTTTCCTAAGAGTCAGGGATTCGAGCATATTTTGCTCGTTGTGGATTATGTCAGCAGATGGGTTGAGGCCATCCCCGCCCGAGCCGCAGATGCGAAAACCGTGTGCAAATTCTTGAGGAAAAATATCATTTCACGGTTCGGGGTACCTAGAGTCTTGATCTCAGACGGGGGGTCTCACTTCATCAATGACAAAGTCAGGGCCCTTGCAGACGAGTTCGGCATTGACCATCGGGTTGCTACTCCTTATCACCCTCAGACTAATGGTCTTGCCGAAGTATCGAATCGGGAGATAAAGACTATCTTGCAGAAAGTTGTCCGCCCAGACCGAAAGGATTGGTCACAACTTTTGGACTCGGTCTTGTGGGCTTATCGGACTTCTTTCAAGAATCCATTGGGGACATCTCCCTTTCGTCTCGTCTATGGCAAGCCGTGCCATTTGCCAGTGGAAATCAAGCACAAATCTTTTTGGGCAGTCACTGAGTTGCTTTTGGATCCCGAGAGTGTAGGAGACCAGAGAAGAGCGGAATTGGCAGCCTTGGAAGAACTGAGAGACACAGCCTTCTCCAACAGCTTACAATACAAAGAGAAAGTAAAGATATGGCACGATTCGCATATCAGCCATAAACAGTTTGAGCCAGATCAGAGAGTATGGTTGTTTGACTCTAGGCTGAAATTATTCCCAGGGAAATTGCAAAGCAAGTGGAAAGGTCCTTATGTGGTCAGGAAGGTACATGACAATGGTAGCATCGACATATCCGAACCGTCATCTTCCTCTACCTTCCGCGTCAATGGTCAACGCCTGAAACTATATCTTGATCATGATCCGCCGACCATTGACGTTGCCCCCATTCTTCTGGTATGAGATGTACTCTTTGACTCACATCATCTGCATCTCATACACGGTGATCAATTCCATCTTTCGCTGTACAGATCCATCTGTTCATATCACGATTTCATCTGTTAATGCATTTTCTCCTTTTCTTCTTTTCTTCTTTTCCATCTCTATCTTCTTTATCTATCAAAAAGGTCCCGCCCTTGTAGACAGTTTTCCATACTTAGGACGTACTTTGTCCTAAGTATAGGGGGGCGTGCACCCCGAGTTCTGTCATTTTCATTTCGATCCTCTCCTTTGTCTCCTCTTCTTGTCTATACTTAGGGATATTTTACCCTAAGTATAGGGGGAGACAATCTGAGTACGATCTGTTCATTCCCACCCTTGACCCTCCCTGCGTTGTGTACAGTCTGCTATACTTAGGATTATTTGATCCTAAGTATAGGGGGGACGGTCAACTTCTCATTCGTTGATTCATTCATTATTCCTTTATTCTTTAGACTTGCCTATACTTAGTCCGAGTTATGTCTTCTCTTTTCTCTCCGATCTATGAGGACATAGCTCAAGCTAAGTATAGGGGGGTCGTATATACTGCGTATATACTTTAGCCATAACTCGTACTTTCGTATTTTCTTAAAAATATGGCTAATAATTCATTAAAATTCATTACAAATTCTTTAATAAAAAGGTGTTTTATTCCTCAAATTCTTTTTGTAATTACTGATCAGGTGAAAATGTTTTTTTTTGCAAAATGTTTGAAAAATAGTTGGAAAATCTTTGTGAACATCTATTGAAAACTATTTTGAAAATATTTTGTTACATGTTTTCAACCTTTGTAAAAATGTGTGTTTTGTAAAAATTTATTTTCTTTGTGTGAAATAAAATGTTTGAAAAATGATTTGCAAATGGTTTGAAAAATGGTTGCAAAAACATTTGAAAAACCTATATATACTGTTTTGAAAACCGATTGCAAAATGATTTTCAAATGTGTGTACATGTTTGTAAAATGTTTGTAAAAACTATTTTGGACTATAGTTTTCAAAAATGGTGTGAAAAGCTTGTGTCAAATAAGTTTGAGGAATATCTACATCACACCAAAATCCACTATATATATGTATAAAACTGACCACTTACCCTTGTAAATTCTTAAAATCCACTTCTTGTGTATATAAGAAGCACTCCCGTGTACATATTTTCACCTAGTTTTTAGCCAAAACCTTTTGTTTTCAAAAAGCCCAAAAACATTTGCAAAATTAAAATCCAAAAACATTTGAAAAATCTTCTTGAAAAATACAAAAAAATTGCATCTGCATACGCATGCATCATCTTTTCAAAAATCCATAAAAAGTTCAAAATCTTGAAAATTGCATCACAAAAATATTTCTTGCATAGCATAGCATGAGCATTTTTCGGATTGAGTTTGATAGTTGAACAAGTCTAAGTAAAATCCGGAGATTGGAGCTTGATTGGACCTTAAAATCTACCTAATAACAGGAACCTCATAGGAACTGAGTTTGAGGTACTTCAGGTCTAGTTGACTTAATTCTTTGAGGATCACGGGACTTGGTTCAATGGATTCTTGACTGCCTAAGTAGAGTATTTCGGAGCACACGCACGACTCTTGTTGATAATGACCTAACTTGGACACCTGCACCTCTCACATAGCTCTCCACGGATGAGGTGGTGAGGAGGCAGTTTCCTTTGGCTTGGGGTAGCATATGAGGGTAGTACTTCTAGGCGGAACCTCTCTTCTTCTTCTAGTGAAGGAAGTGCACCTCAACTTGGTCTAGTGGTGATGAAGGCTAAAGACAGAAGCCGTAGGTTGCAATAAAGCTTCAAAAGAGGGAAAGTCTACTGGCTCAAGAGGAAAATTTCTTGTATATATGCTGCACCATGTAGATATGTTGTACAGATGCACTTGAAAAAAAAAAAGAGAACTCCAAAAAAGTGGTGGGTCGGATTGAAAATTTAATAACCCCACCGGAGTGTATATAGTCCAATAAAGCAAAAGCTTATGGTATCCATGTTACATCTCATGAAGCTTGCAGCGGGAGACTTGGCTACACTGGCTGAGCTTCCAAAAGTCTATACTTCTTCCCCCTCTTCTTGAGCCGGTTGCACTTGAACTTAGAAGGGAATACCCCGCTTCTCGAGGAAAGAGTTGCTAGACCGAGGCATTAGAGTTACCAGGTTGGGGGAGGTTGTCTCTTTGTCACTTCTGAGGTGGGGAGCTACATATCACTTACACTGTACGAGTCAGACTCATAGTCGTAATAGTTTGCGTATGAGTTGAATTATTTCTGACCTGGCTATTGAAGAGACTTGGACAGAGTTTTGGGATTCTCAAGGACTGTTGGATTTCAAATTTGGTTCTCATTAAGGTTCCGACCGCACTAAAATTCCTAAGGTCCGACTTAAGCTCCAAACTTTGATTTTGTGAAGACAAGTTTAATAATCAAATTAAATCCAAGTTCTTCTTTTTCTTTTCTTTCTTTTCTTTTTTTGCACTTATTGCATAAGTGTTTGCTAGGGACTAGCAAAGGTAAAGTATAGGGGGATGATGAATCCACATTTCATCATCTTTATTCTATCATTTTGGCATCAAAAACCTTAGCAAATACTTGTAAATAGCCTTAAAATCATCATCTTGGCATTCAGGCATGTGCATCTAAATAGTGTATAAAGTACTGTAATTAAGGCCAAAATTATAGAATAAATAAAGAAAAGAAAAAGAATAAAATATTGTAAATATTTTATGACCTAAAACCCCCGAGACCTAGGCATCTTGATGAATAGGTCGACCAGGAATAAAGTAGGGGGAGATAAGGTCAGAGATACAGATAAAATACCTAGATTCTCTATTCATTCTTTCTACATTTTTGGGACCTATTTTTGGTTCTACTTCTTGTACATCAAATTAAGAAACTTTGTACATGAAAGTTGTAGATAATTTTATAAATAAAAATTACAAAATTTATTTCACAGAAAAATAATGTACAGATAAAAAGTTATGGTCTGAATAAAAATCCAGAATATCAACTTCCCAGACCCGTATCTCACAAATAAAAACTCCAAATGCAGTATACTCACCTTTAATTGTATATAGAATAAAATAATCTATTTAATGGTGGTGGTTTCGCATTTGGCGGAGCTACGGTTTGAAAGTTGAGTTTTGGACCCGTAATGTATACTTGTACATATTAAAATATTCAATTTATTATTTATTCATTATTTTTGTATTTTTATATTTTTTTATAATCTTGTAAATATTACTTATAATATATTTGTGTATTAAAACTAAAATAAATGCCTAAATAAAACACAAAATAAAATTCACATACACACCACATAGATAAAATATACACACATATACCTATACTTTATATACTTTTATTTTATTAAATGTACAGAAGACATCATAAAAATAAAACAAAAATATATTGATGTATATAAAAGTATATTATAATTTTACAAAATAAGAAATAAGAATAAAAGAGTTAAAATACACAAAACAAAAATAAAATACTAAAATATATAGATAATATACCTATTAGGGGTATAAATGTAAACTTGTAAAAATACAATTCATAAAAATAAATAAAAATCGGAATAAAATACTACATAAAAAAATAAACATTTCTTATTTTATAACCATAATTTAATTCAGCCTATTTCTATTTTTTAATGAATTAATAAGACATTTCTAGGGGATTTTTCCTGATTGGTCCACGTGGACCAATCAGGAGAAGGCGCCAGTTGACCTAGGTCAACTGGTCGTCCTTCGTCCACTGTAGCACTGTCGCGCCTAGGTTTTTGCCCGCCTTGGTGGACTTTCCTAGGCCGACTCGTCCCTCCTTTGCCGCCGCTTCCTTCATGGAAGTTGTGCCCCTTTGATCCATCTCCATCGCCGCTACGCCAGATCTCTTCAGATCTTCTTCCTCCGCCCGTGACACCTCCTCGAAGTCATGCCCCCACCATTCTTCAAATATGAACCCCTCACTTCCTTCCCTCGGTTGAGTCCCCTTGGTCCACCCTTCAGCGCCACCTTCGTGCTCCAGAGCTCCCTGGAGGTGACAGCTCCATCGCCAGCTCCTCAGCCAAGGCGTTCGAAGTCGAGGGAGCCTCCACCACCTCCGCCAATCTCCGGCGTCGAGGTTAGCTTCTTCCTCTGGCTCCGGCCATTGAGGGCTTCACCCCGTCTTTTTATTTACGCCATTCTACTCCTGCTAGCTTTAGGATTAAAATCCCCCCAAAAAATCTAAGTTCCATCGATTATTTCGCCTGATCAACCATCCTCGCCGGAGCGCAACTCCGGCCGAGTCATCCCCGTCCGCTTCGCGTCGCTCCACCACCTCCGCGGGGTCCAGGCAACTTGCCCTGGACCCTCTCATCTTGTTTTGCAGGTCAACGCCAGTTGAATCGCACCTGGGTGCAGTTTTGACGCTCGCCGGACCTTGGTCGAGCTCCCCAGCTCCGCCACCTTCGCCTGAGCACCTCGGTCGCCGCCGCGGCATTTTGACACCCCCAGGAGATAGACGAAGACCTGAGGAGCCTCCAGCCCCATTTTGAAGCCAAAAAGCCCATCGGAGACGGAGCTTGACCTCGGAGAACTTCGGTTCGCCGGAGTTCGTCGCGATTCTTGCTCCGGCCTTCGTCACCGTTGGATCGAGGCGGAGCTCCAGACAGATCGTGGACCGTCCGATCTTGAAGACCCAGCCACCGTCGATCTCAGCCGAGATCTGATCCCAGACGTCCACGAGCGAAGCGACATCGGCCGTCCATCAAGTGCCACGTGTCTAAGTGGCTTGCCATCAGCCGTCGGATCACGCGCCAAGGGTATTTTGCACATGACCCCTTACGCCTTTTTGTATTTAATGTTTAGCATTTAAACTTTTGTCTGTAATATAAAAACTTTGGGCTATTTGCATGAAAGCCCCTGCACTCCTTTATATTTACGTCTAGATCCTTCGCCACGTCACCTCACGTGACCAGTTCACGTGAGGTGATAGGCTTTTTGCAAGGATACCCTCTGGGGTTTAGTTATTTCGGTTCAGTCCCAAGATTTTGTAATATAGTGTGAAACTTTGGGATATTTTGCATACAGACCCCTGCCATTATCTGATATTGCATTTTAGTCCCTGCCAGGTGCGTGCGAGTCACGCGCCGTGGTGGGGAATTTACATCGATACCCAGGCGGGTCTTGTAATTGTATTGTGGTGCTTTAAATTGAATATCTAGTGTAATATTTTGTGGAAAATTGCATGTATGCCCCTGGATGTTTTGAATATTGCATTTACACCCTTGCTAGGACTGTTTAATGTTTGGATGTTTGTTATAATTATTTGGATCATCTTCTTAACTCCAAAAATTCCACAAAAATAGGGTTAAGCTACTGGATACATATACTTTGACGCCCTATTTTTAGTTTTTAGCTTTATCACTTTTAAGTATTTATTAAAAATCAAAAACATGCTCTTTGTTTACTGTCTAGCTTAGAAAATGCCAAAAAAATATTAAAACACTTCGAAAAATTCCAAAAAAATCATCTAGCGTCTATTTTAACCTCTTCTAGTGTCAGTCCAAAAATCACTAAAAATTTCAAAAGAAAAACACTAAAAATTTGAAAAAACTCAAAAACGTCGAACAAATATATAAAATCAAGGAAAACTCCAAAAAATACAAGCTCAGCTCCTGTTTGTTGTATATTTCAGTAGCTTTATTTGAAAATTGGTGTGAAAAATTTTGAGTACTGGTTGCTATTTTTAAATCCCATTTTACTCACAGCCAGCCCTTGTTTCACTGTTTTGAGTTATTTCAGTAATTAAAAATACCAAAAACACCTTGAAAAATTCCCAAAAACCACAAACACAGCAAAAAAATCTTAAAAATCCCAAAAACATTTTATCTCTGAATTTTTGGATATTTTTGCACAGTTTTATAAATATTTTATCTTGTCTTTTATTACATTGCTTTGAAATTCCAATATTAAAAAAAGTATAAAATATAAAATATAAAAATCAGAAAATTAAAAATCAAAATACAAAATTAAAAATTAAATAAAAAAATAAAAAATTAAAAACCCACAAAAATTTCCTTGCTTGCTTAGTGTAGACACATCACACACATTCACTTGAGCACATTTTCGTGAATTACCCTGCTTGCTCCCTGTGTTCGAACTCTCTGCATACTTGTCACTATACACCATTTGTGCAGAGTTAAAAATAAATTTGACTCCACACTTGTTTTTCATTGTTTGATACTTGATTGTGGGTTCATTGTTGATCAATCGCATTTTATTGTGGGTCGCCACAGCGACGTATTTAGACCCTCGATAATCTTCGTGTATCAAGAAGCTCGCCGGAGCAAACTCCCGTGAGGTGGTTGCGTGGATAATCGGATAGGATTCAGGCGAAATGGACGGGTGAAAATGGAGGTTTAAGCTACTAGAAATAAAAATACGTACAGAAAAGGGTAGTAAAAATAGCCTCTAGCCCAGGAAGGGCGAGGGAGAACCTCGACGGCAGCGAGCACCGGAGGTGGTTGGAATGCAATTTCAAGACACGTCGCACCGCGACTGAGGTGTGGGGAGACTCCCCTGTCACCGGAGCTCAGCTCGACCCACACCCGGAGGGTTTTGGCGGCCCCAAGATCGGTTCAAAGGTGTAAGGGAAGATGGAGGGTCATTTTGAATGGATGATGGAACGGCGAGAAGAACGAGGCGATGGCGGACGAGTCAATGATCCACGCCCCAAGGTAAACCTTGGGCGTGTATCCTCTATGGATGGGGATGAAAAGTCAAGAAGGATCGATCATCAAATGGTGAAAGAGCACGCCTCGAAAATTGGGAGAAATTGGTCAAAAAGGCAGTCTGACAAGGTTCAGACCTCGGTCAGAGAGTTGACCCAGGTCAACCAACGTAGCTCTTGGGTTGGTCACGTGGACCAACCAGAAAATTCCTTGGCAAAAATCCTTGTAAAATCAATTTAAAATAGCTAATGAATTAATTAAATTTTAATTATTAAATGAAAAATGTTTACTATTTTATAAAGTATATTATGGTAATTTTTAATTTTTTTATGAGGTATATTTTTAAAAGTTCCCTTTTATACCCCTTGTGGGTACATATACCTATACATTTTATTAATTAATTTTTATTTTGTATTTTTGCTTTATTTAATTTTGTTTATTATTTTATAAAATTTACTTTTATACACTTAATTATATTTTTATTTTATTTTTTTGATATATTTTATACACTTAATAAAATATAAGTAAGTAGTATACATGTATAAGTATAGGTGTAATGCTTATGTATTTTATATTCATGTATTTTTATTTGTATTTCTTTTGTGTTTTTATTCCAGTTTTAATGTAAATACTTATTATAAGTAATATTAACAAATTTATAAAAATATAGAAATACAAAAATATTGAATAAATAATAAATTGAATATTTTAATCTGTACAAGTATACAAGTAGGGTCCAAATCTCAACTCTCAAACCGTAACTCCGAAAGATACAAAACCACCTTCATTAAATAGATTATTTTACGCTATATACCTTTAGGTGAGTTTGGTACATTTCGATTTTTATTTGCAAGATACAGGTCTGGGAAGTTGGAGTTCTGGAATCTTATTCAGACCATAACTTTTTATCTATATATTATTGTTTAGTGAAATCAATTTTGTATTTTTGTTTATTTAATTATCTATAACTTTCATGTACAAAGTTTCTTTATTTGAAGTATAAAAAGTGGAACCAAAAATAGGTCCCAAAATGAATAAAGAATGAATTAAATAAAAGGTGTTTTTATTGTATTTTAGCCCTTATCTCCCCCTACTTTATTCCTAGTCGACCTATTCATCTAGATGCCTAGGTCTCGGTGTTTTGGGTCATAAAATATTTAATATTTTATTCTTTTTATTTCTTTTATTTATTCTATAATTTTGGCTTTAATTACAGTATTTTATACACTATTTACATGTACATGCATGAATGCTAAGATGCATGAATTAAGGGTATTTACACGCATTTGCTAGGGTTTTTGATGTCAAAATGATAGAATAAAGATGATGAAATGTGGATTCATTAACAGACAGATGATATTTTGGCACCTGAGTTTGGGTCTTTTGCCTTTATAGAGACCATGGCCAGCAGCGAGGAGTGCACCGATGGTCCAAGGCAAGAGACGACCACATATGTTCTGGACTAGGGTGCGATCAACACCACCATGTTAGCCTCCCTCGAGACGATGCAGAGATAGATACGGGATCAGGGGGCTTTCATGGTGGACAAGAGGAGAGAGATGGAGAGACTAAGAGCCATAGTAGACCAGCCGCGAGTCGAGGGACGCTGGGGACCCGACCAGCTAGTTCAGCCCGACCAGCCAGTAGCCGCAGCAGCAGTAGAGCAGCCAAGACCGATGCGGGAGTTGCACAACCCCGGATCAAATCAGACACACAGCTGGGTGGTTCTTTCGGCTATCATGGGGGACTTCAAGTTCCGCCCGAACACACTTCAGATACTCCCCTGCTTCCACGGGCTCGCCACGGAGGAGCCCCATTTTCATCTCTAGGAGTTTCTGATGATCTGCAGCACCGTTCACGACCGACGGGGACACCATCCGGATGATTGCCTTCCCCTTTTCATTGGCAGATAGAGCAGCCACCTGGCTGAAGCATTTGGGGAAGTTTGTTTACACCTGGGAGCAGCTCCGCACCGAGTACTTGCACAAGTACTATCCACTCGAGCGGACCAACGCAGCGAGGGCCCTGATCAGCAACTTCTCCATGCTCCCCAACGAGCAGTTTCACGAGGCATGGGAGAGTTTCTGTGAGCTTACTAACTAATGCCCGCACCACAACATCACGAAGCCGAACCTAGTTCAGAGCTTCTTCTGCGGGTTGACACCAGAGCAGCAGGGCCTGGTGAACGCTTCTTGTGGCGGTTCCTACTTCGCCAAGGATGAGGATCAGGTCTGGGCTATCTACAGGAGCTGGCCGAGAACTACACTGTGATGTCCCAGACCTGACTTTACACTTAGGGACGCCCTCATCCACAGACCGTGCAGTTTTAGAGGATAGCACGGGTCGACACCGGTCCTTCCACTTCGTCAGCGGCAGCCGCACAGGCCGAGTCCACAGCCGCCGACATGGACATTATCAGCGAGAAGCTGGACCGGATGGAGGTGATAGAGAAGAATCAGTGCCAGAGCATATCTCAGATGGATCAGATGGCACAGATGCTGAGTGATCTGAAGACACATGTCATGTGTCTCTAGGAGGCACAGACGGCTTCTTAGCCCTGTCTTCAGACACGAGGAGATCCGAGCAGCAGAGCCAGCTCGTCCCAGCGCTCCAGTCAGCCTAGACAGGTTCACCTTGTACAGGCAGAGCCGTACCAGCAGCCGCAGCCTTACTACCAGTCACCACCATCTCAGGACACTCAGATGGTGGTCTACCAGCCGGATCAGCCCCTGGCAGTACTCCAGCCACCCCCCTACGAGCCGGAGCCGTTGATGGATGTCAATCGGATTTGGTAGGACCGACCCTAGCCCGGTATCCGACGAGATCATCCCGGATTTCGTTGGTCAGCCGGAGGTGCCAGTTCCCAGCAGCAGCCTCCAGTTCAGGGTGGCTAGTACGGCCATCATCGAGAGCAGCACCAGCAGCTCCTGTCCCCGGTACAGCAGCAGTCAACCCAGCCCCAGCAGTAGTATGGTCCTCGTCCCTATCAGCAGGGACATTCTTGGAGGTGTAATCAGCCTCCTCAGCAGCAGTATCATCCCCAGCAGTACCCCTCTCACCCACACCAGCCACAGCAGCATCCTCACGACCAGCAAGGCCACCCGTCAAATTCTCATGGGCCAGCCTATGAGAACCCCACCTTAGACGACCTAGCCCACCTCATGACAGAGCAGCAGGCTACTTTCAGATAGGAGATGGACGAGTTCCGCCAGGAGATGCGGGAGATAGTGAGAGGGAAGGTCGCCATCCCTGCCTAGATTGAGCCGAATCCGAACAACCTGAAGAGGAAGTCTGAGCAGGTAGAGTTCACAGAGATTACCACTCCTAGTGATTCCTTTGGTGATTTATCTGCATACATGTTTGATCCTGATTTTGTTACACTTAGGAGCGGTAGGATGCCAGCAGGCAGCACCTCGTCTGAGCGACGACACCACGCCACTTCCAGGGCACCAGGCGAGGAGGAGCGCGGTACTGAGGCCGCGAGAGATGATGACGGTGGTATTGATGCCACCATGGACGTTGATCCAACCGACGGTACTGAGGCCGTCGTTTCACCAGTTGGAGGAGGTGGTACTGACGCCACCGCAGTTGCTGAGCCAGAGCGCGGTACTGATGCTGCGAGACGACATGCCAAGGGTGGTACTGAGGTCACCATTTCTACTTCTGCTAGTCCTATTGTCTTTCTATCTGTACATGTATCTCAGGACGTTTCTGGAAATAAAGGAAAGGGTATGTTATTTTCAGATCTACATGTGTTGATTGATGATGTTTGTGTGGATTCTGCTGTTCATGAGCACGCCAGACCTTCTCCTAGTCCTTCATTTGAGAAGGACCCCGTAATCCCCTTTCCACGAGCACTTCACATGGCAAAGGGGAAGAAAACAGAAAATCCAAAAAAGAATCATCAGATAGAGTTCAGCCAGCAGATGATAGATCGATTCCATATTCAGATGACTCTTCAGGAGGCCTTGGAGCACATCCCTCTACTCCAGAGATCACTCAGAGACAGGACCACAGTTAGGAGGAAGAGGAGGAACCATCAGTCAGAGATCCATATGCTTACTAGAGCCACGTGTTTCACGATACATAACCGTCTGCCAGCCAAGAGGCCAGATGCAGGAGCCCCGTATGTCAGATGCCACATTCATGATCAGAGATTCGACCGCACTCTAGTAGACAGCGGTTCTTCGATCAACCTACTTCCGGCAGCCCTTCTCGATCGCTTCGAGTTGGGCACTCTCCGACAGAGCAGGACGGTCCTTCAGTTTGCTGATCTATCAGTCAAGAGGGTGAAGGGGTTGTTGAAGGACGTTGTCATCACGATTCAGGGCCTGGAATTCCCTGTGGACTTCGTTGTGTTGGACATGGAGATCCCTGAGTCCGTGAACGATACCCCCAACATTTTAGGACGCCCGTTCTTGGCCACAGCCAAGGTAGTGTCCGACCATGATAGCGGGAAGGTGTACTTTCGCATCGAGTGCGAGAGTATACAAATAGAGACGGTCGTGGAGACCAGAGCCAGAGATTCAGCTTGCTCCGAGCAGATTTCGGATTTAGAAATGATGACAGAGGCAGGGCTAGACATCCACAAGGACTGTGACTTTGTGATTATAGATGATGAGGCAGTTTGGGCAGATCCAGCCGCACAGGCCATCCTCTCACCTTCAGAGTTCGCTGATGCAGAGACGCCAGCAGAGGAGAGCTTGGAGAGTGCATTCCTGGTCCAGGATACATCTCAGGCAGTAGAGCCGATTTTCGACCGCGAGACAGATTTTTGTGAGTATGATACAGATCCCTCGGAGTCATATATTGATTGGGCAGAGTTCGATGATTTGATACCATGTCTGACCTCCACTGAGCCTACAGCTAGGGAGGAGGTTGATTCCATGCCGAGCAGAGATACTCCAGCCGAGCAGCCTTCTCCAGATTCAGATTGTGAGCTAGAGTCTTCATTCTCCCATACAAATTTGGCAGCGTTCACTCGAACTTTTCAGAGGCCAGATTTGCCAGCACCTAATTGTCCAGAGCTGAAGCCGCTACCAACATCGCTGAAGTATAGGTTCCTTGCGGTGAGCATGAGATGTACCCAGTCATTATCTCCGTTGATTTGACTGGAGAGCAAGAATCCCGTCTAATGGGGGTTCTTGAAAAGAACCATAAGGCGATAGGATGGAGTGTAGCCGATCTCCAGGGGATTAGTCCGGCTCTGTGCTCCCACCATATATATCTCGAGGATGAGGCAAAGCCGTCGCATGAGTTCCAGCGGCGGCTGAACCCGAATCTAAGAGATGTTGTCATGAAGGAGATCTCGAAATGGTGGAGCACCGATTTTATCTACCCCATCTCCGACTCCAAGTGGGCTAGTCCGTTGCATGTGGTGCCCAAGAAGACGGGCATCACTACAGTTGTCAGCAAGTCTGGAGAGAAGATTGCTACCCGGGTACCCACTTCTTGGCGGGTCTGTGTGGACTATAGACGATTGAACCAGGCCACCAAGAAGGATCATTTCCCCTGCCCTTTATTGATCACATTATTGAGAAGCTAGTAGGGAAGAGCCATTATTGTTTCTTGGATGGGTACTCTGGCTATAATCAGGTGGCCATCACGCCCGAGGACCAGGACAAGACCACCTTCACCTGTCCCTTCAGGACATATGCTTTCAGACGCATGCCATTTGGATTGTGCAACGCTCCAGCTACATTCCAGAGATGCATGTTGTCCATCTTTTCAGACAAGGTGGGGGAGTGCTTGGAGGTCTTCATGGATGATTTCTCGCTCTACGGCGATGGATTCGATTCTTGTATTGACTGCCTAGACCGAGTCCTTCAGCGATGCATTGAGGTTCACCTTGTGTTTTCTAGGGAGAAGAGTCACTTCATGGTGACTCAAGGGACGGTTCTTGGCCATATCATCTCCAACAGGGGCATGGAGGTCGATCCGGCCAAGGTGGATATCATTAGAAAACTCAATCCACCATCCAACTTGCGGCAGTTACGGTCTTTTATGGGGTACATCGGTTTCTACCGACGATTCATTCATGATTTCAACAAGATTGCCCGACCGTTGACTGATCTGTTGATGAAAGACACCGAGTTCCTTGTAGATGATAAGTGTCTATCGTCATTTGAGACTCTCAAGAGCTGCATTGTAGAGGCTCCTGTTCTCCAGCCACCCGATTGGTCCCTCCCATTCGAGATCATGACGGACGCCTCCGATTTTTCCGTAGGGGCCGTGCTGGAACAAAGGAGGGATGGAGTCCCATTTTCCATTCATTACGCTAGCCGTACATTGGATGCCGCGCAGTAGAACTATACAGTCACTGAGAAGGAGATGCTAGCCGTAATTTTCGCCCTAGATAAGTTCATATCTTACGTCATTGGATCTAGAGTGACCATTTACACTGATCATACCGCCATCCGGTACCTCATAGCAAAGAAGGATGCCAAAGCTAGATTGACCAGATGGATCCTTCTACTCCAGGAGTTTGATATTGAGATTAAGGATAAACCTGGAGTCAAGAATGTGGTGGCGGATCATCTCTCCCGATTGGAATATCTTGAGGATTCCGAGCAGATTGAACCTATTTGTGAGACCTTCCCAGATGAGGTGATCCTTGCTATCGCCTCGCTCCCATGGTATGCCGATATTGTGAACTATCTTGTCGCCAAGAAAGTTCCACAAGATTGGCCCAGACAGAGACTTGAGACCTTCCTTGCGAAGGCCAAGTTTTACCATTGGGAGGATCCCGTCCTTTACCATGAGGGAGGGGATAGTATCTGGCGTCGGTGTATTCCTCAGGAGGAGCACCACAGCGTCCTTACTTACTGCCACAAGCTTGAGGCAAGAGGACATCACTCAGGGAGGAGAACGGCACAGAAAGTGCTCCAATCCGGCCTATGGTGGCCTACTCTCTTCAAGGACTCTGATGAGTTCGTGAAGAGGAGTACTGACTGTCAGAGGATGGGCACTTGTGGACAGCGTGATATGATGCCGATGCAGCCTATACACTTCTGTGAGGTTTTTGACGCATTGGGCATCGATTTCATGGGTCCATTCCCTAGGAGTCAGGGATTTGAGTACATTCTATTGGCCGTCGATTATGTGAGTTGTTGGGTTGAGGTCATCCCTGCCCGAACCGCAGATGCTAGGACTGTATGTAGATTTTTGAGGAAGAATATCATTTCACGATTCGGGGTACCTCGAGTGTTGATATCTGACAGGGGGTCTCATTTCGTCAACGATAAGGTAAAGGCCCTTGCTAGAGAGTTCAGCATAGACCATCGAGTTGCCACTCCATACCACCCTCAGACGAATGGTCTTGCTGAAGTGTCGAACAGGGAGATCAAGACTATATTGCAGAAAGTCGTCTGCCCTGACCAAAAGGATTGATCATAGCTTTTGGACTCGGTCTTGTGGGCATATAGGACGTCTTTCAAGACTCCTTTGGGTACATCTCCCTTTCGCCTCGTTTATGGTAAGCCGTGCCATTTACCCGTTGAGCTGAGACATAGGTCACTTTGGGAAGTCACTGATATACTTTTGGATCCAAAGAGTGTAGGAGATCAGAGGAGGGCAAAGTTAGCAGCCCTGGAGGAGCTTCGCGATACCGCCTTTTCAAACTGCCTACGTTATAAGCAGAGAGTGAAGGAGTGGCATGATTCTCATATCAGCCACAAGCAGTTTGAGACAAGACAAAGAGTATGGTTGTTTGATGCTAGGCTTCTTCTATTTCCAGGGCAGCTACAGAGCAAATGAAAGGGACCCTATTTGGTTCGAAAGGTACATGACAATGGGAGTATTGATATATCTGAGTTGTCTTCTGATGCTACCTTTCGAGTGAACGGCCAGCGGCTCAAGCCATATCTAGAGCATGAGCCGCGGGTCGTTGATGTTGCCCCTATTCACCTTGCGTGAGATGTGGTCTCTTGACTCACATCTATTACATCTCACGCCTGATTATCATTGTTCTTCCAACTTGTATAGATCCAGTTGTCCATATCACTTTATTCTTTAGTCCAACATCCCTTTTCTCATCTTATGATTATGCTATACTTAGGGTGTACTTTACCCTAAGTATGGGGGGATGTAGGATTTTCGGGTATTCTATTGATTTTTCTACCTTAAGTATAGGGGGTAGACTCTGTACATCCTTCTACTCGGATTTCCCTTCATGTACATATTGCTATACTTAGGATTACTTGATCCTAAGTATAGGGGGAAAACACCGAGTTCTCTTCATTCATTTCTTTGATTCGTCTTTGTATATTCCGTTCCTTTTCACTTCCCTATACTAAGCACGAGTTATGTCTTCTTCATCACTCTTGATCACTCTGAGGGCATCGTTCGAGCTAAGTATAGGGGGGTGTCGTATATATCTCATATATACTTTAGCCATAACTCGTACTTTGTGTGAGTGTGTTTATGGCTAAAAATCCATAAAAATTTAAAAATTTCCCTTGTACATAAAATTCTTCTTGCACACACCTATTTATGTATAAAATTATTTTTGTACAAATGATTGTAAAATGATTTGTGTAAATGATTTGTAAATATTTTTATATAAAAATTATGTATATAGTACAAAATTTTTGTAAAATGTTCTGAAAACAAAAATTTTGGAAAAACCTTGTGTAAATTTTTGTAAATATTTTGCAAAACTTTGCATTCATGCATACATCCATGTTTTCAAACATTTTTCAAAAATTTTGCACAATTGTAATACTTGTAAAATAACATCTTTGTAAATACTTGCACAGTTTTTCTAGATCATAGTTGACATTTAAACTTGCCTAGAATTAAATTAACAAATGGAGCTTGGTTGAGACCTTAATCCACCTAATAATAAGAGGAACCTTATAGGGCTTAGGATTGAGACTTTTCAGGTCCTTTGGGACTTAATTCTTTGAGTCCACTAGGCTATGAGCATATGTCATCTTGATGAGCCTAAGTAGAGCACTTAACAACACACGCATGACTCTCAGAGACAATGGCTTTACTTGCACCAGCACTTTACACATAGCTCTCCACGGATGAGGTGGTGAGGAGGTAGTTTCCTTTGGCTTGGGGTAGCATATGAGGGTAGCACTTCTAGGCAGAACCTCTCTTCTTCTTATAGTGAAGGAAGTGTGTCTCAACTTGGTCTGGTGGTTATGAAGTCTAAAGACAGAAGCTGTGGGTTGCAATAAAGCTTCAAAAGAGGGATAGTCTACTGGCTCAAGAGGAAAAACCCCTTGTATATATGCTGCACCATGTAGATATGTTGTACAGATGCACATGAAAAAATGTGCAAAAAGAAAAGAACTCCAAAAAAATGGTGGGTCGGATTGAAAATTTAATAATCCCACTGGAATGTATATAGTCAAATAAAGCAAAGCTTGATATCCATATTCCATCTCATGAAGCTTGCAGCGGGAGACTCAACTACACTGGTTAGAGCTCCCAAGGATACATGGCTACACTGGTCATGGTCCATTCTCTTCTTCCCCCTCTTCTTGAGCCGGTTGCACTTGAACTTAGAAGGGAATACCCCGCTTCTCGAGGAAAGAGTTGCTAGACCGAGGCATTAGAGTTACCAGGTTGAGGGAGGTTGTTTCTTTGTTACTTCTGAGGTGGAGAGCTACATATCACTTACACCGTACAAGGAAAGATTCATGGTCATTAGAGTTTGTGTAAGTAGACTTGTTCTGATCTGGTTTATTGAGGAGTCTTGACCATAGATTGGTGGAACTTCAAGGCTGACAAGTTTTAAGCTTAAGTCCAAATAAGGTTCCGACAAATTAATAATCCAAAGGTCTGACTGAGCTCCATATTTCAATTTAATGAAGGAAAGTTTAATAATCAACCTTGATTTCTCCTCTTTTTCTTTTTCTTTCTCTCTTGCACTTCTTTTTCAAATAAGTGTTTGCTAAGGGACTAGCAAAAGTAAAGTATAGGGGGGTGATGAATCCCAAATCATCACTCTTTATTCCTTTATTTTAGCTAGAAATTTTATCCAAATACCATGTAAATTTGTGTAAATATCATAAATTGCCAAAACATATGCATCATGTAAATATGCATAATTAGCATGTTTTTGAGTAAAAATAAAGGAATAAAGAAACACAAGAAAAAGAGGGAAATACTTAGAATAAATATTGAGTGACCTAATCCCAAGGGAGGGCTCAGCATGGACCTGACCGCAAAAGAACCCAAGTAGAGAGAGATAAGGTCATTCATGTATGTACATACTCTCATGTATTTAAATAAATCTATTTTCCTCGAAATAAAAATTAAAAAATGTTTCTCATATTTTGTACATATTTGTAAAAATAAAACTAAAAAAATGGAAAAATAAAAGAAAAATAAAAATAAGTAAAATCCTCTCCTCGGTGTACATAGACCATGTATATAAAATAAAATACCTACTTATTTTCTCTTTGTAAATGATTAATAAATCTAATAAAAATATTTGTATATACTCCATATTTTATGGTGTAAATAAATAAAATAAATATCATAAAAATAAAAAAATAATAAAAATCATTTCCCACCTTGTATATATACCATGTACATATGTATATAAACGTATTTATTTAACCCATGTAAATACATCATAAAAGATAAAATAAAAATACCTTATTATTGTTGTAAATAAATAAAATATAAATTTGGAATAATTGTACAAAAATAAATAATTAAAAATAAAAATCAAAAATATATACATGTATATACTTATATATAATAATAATATATTGTAAATACGTTATATATTTTTCAAAAAAATAAATAAAAATCACTAAAAAATAATTTGAAAAATAAGAAACATTTTTCATGTTTAACTTTTTCGAAATAAAATCATTTAGTAATTTTAATCGAATTTCCAAATAATTAATAATCGGAATTATCTGATTGGTCCATGGGGGATGTTGACCCCCGGTCAACTCCCCCCCATGGACCGCTTTATACTCGGACCCGGCTCTCGACCCGATTTCGCCCATTTTTCCCGAACCGCTGTGATTACCTCTCATCCAAACCTCGGGCCCCGATTATACTCGATCCATCCCTGATCCACGCCCGGTGATCATTCCTAGGGATCCGAGCTCCGATTTGCTGGTTCGACTCCATCTTCTCGGATCCCTATCTGTATAAAGCCTCGCCTCTGCCGCACATTCCAGTCCATCTTTGGGTCCGCCCTTCCATCTTAGGACTCCACTCTCTTCGCTAGAGTGACAGCTATCGAATAGGAGTGTCGCAACGAGGAGGGACCGTCCCTAGCCACTGATCCGGCAAACTCCTTCGCCGTGCACCGTCGCGAGGTGCGCCGAGCCTCGGACCCCGACGATTCCTTGAGGCAAAGACGCCCAGAGCTCCGCTAGCTCATCCACAGTCGACCTCAGCCATCAGGTAGCTTTGACACCTTCTAGTTTAGCCTAATTTCCAGTTACGCCCAATTAGCGTCGTCGGCAATCGCCGGCTAATTCACACCATCTCAGGCACCCATTCGATCATCGGACCCCCGATTCACACTCACGAGACCCCTATCCACATTCTATGCCTCTCCGTTCACCTTGGTTTGTCCCGGAACCAAGAACCGAGTCTCCTCTGCCTTGCCTCGCCGGAGACCCCGCTCCGCCCCCTTTCCGACCACCATTCCACCCCTAACCAGGTCAAGGCACTTTGCCCTCGACCCAGGTGTCTTGCTGTGCCATTTTGTAGGTCAAAGGGACCCATCTGAGGGCCCAAAGGTTCAAGCACAGCCACCTTGATCTTCCACCGTCGTTGGAGCTCCCCGGAGCTTCTCGGCCTCATCGGAGGAGCCCACCAGCTGCGGAAGAGTCTGAGCTTTCTTCTTCACATCTCAGCAGCCCAGGAGGAGGTCCCGAGCGCACGGAGGTAGCCGGCGAAGTTCGCCGGAGACGAGTTCTTCCAGGACCTTCAGCTGTCGTCCGCTCATCCCCTCCGCTCCATATTTGATCATCGTCGTCCATCTGCGGAGCTTCAGCCACCGTCTGATCTTCATCTGGGTTTGATCTGGGCCGATCATTGATGAAGGGGTGCCCTCGCTTCTCAACAGTCAGATCTACACGTGGCATGCTCTCGACCGTCGATTTTAAATAAAGGGGGTAATATCACTTAGGCCCCTCCGTTTATTGCATTTACTGTTTAGTCTTGTAAATATTTGTCGTAGTTGTTTTTAATTTGGATATTTTGCATAGTGGACCTCGTGTTTATTTTATTTGCATTTTAGTCCCTGTCTACATGGAACACATGCATCGTCACGTGATATTTTGGGATATTTGCATGTGAGGGCTTGGGGTTTGTGCGTGTTATGAAATGAAATTGAGTTTTTGATATTTGCAGATATACCCCTGTGCGTGGTTTTTATTAAACATGTGGTGAATATATGGGATTTTTGCGCCTTTTACCCTAAAATTTCCGCACGTGTTACGTTTAAGCCCCTGGAACTATGTTTCTTTGCATTTAGGTCCCTACGTGATGTGTGTCTTGTTTTTATTGAATAAAATATCAAATTAAATCCAAATTAGGTGAAATTGGACACGTGGCTCCTGCCACTGTGTAAATATTTCCCAAAATTTTTGGGACATTTTTTAGGCTTTTTACTATTTTTAAAAAATCAAAAACACGCATTTTTGTTACTGTTTGAAAAAGAAAATCAAAGACAAATATAAAACTTCTTTAAAATTTCTAAAAAAATTAGGGATAGTTAGTTTTCGTGTATTATAGCTTCTATCCATTATTGAGATTATTTGGATTTATAAAAATCCTAAAAATTGAAAAACCCTAAAAATTTTATAAAAATTCTATAAAAATTCTATAAAAATTAAAAAATACAAACTCTTTTTCTGTAGCTTAATTTTTGCATATATTTTTCATAAAAATTACCTCCAGACTTTTATAAATCAATTTTACATTTTTTATTGACCTTTCAAGTCTGGCTGCACATTAACCCTTATTTTCTTCTTTCTTGATTTTTAGAAAATAAAATAAAAATTGAAAAATTTTGAAAATTTTACCAAAAATATTTCAAGACATTAAAAACACAAAAATAATTTTATTTGAATTTTCTATGTATTTTTGAGTGTTTTTAATAATTGTTGAAGGTGCTTGTTTTTACATTTCCTTATAAAATCAAAAACACAAAAATATTTAAAAATAATTATATTCCACCAAAAATATTTTCTCCTTTGTTTTTCGATTCTGACTACTTTGTAGGCTGCAAGGCCATCCCGTGCTCCTTGAGTACGACCGTGGTCGCTATACCAGGTTAATAAAAATAGCGAGGACCGCTTTTGATTTTCATTGATTTATACCTTGTTTGGTGGTTCTACATTTTCTTGATTGACCGAGTATCTCTATTCGGGTCGCAATGACACCGAATATTTTTACCTTGACCCGATAGGGAGATCCTCGTGATTTTTCGGTCATCAAGCAGCTAGGCGAAACCAATACTTCGGATCTCGCTTGCAACAGAATCACCCGTGAGCGTGCAAGAACCTACTCGAACGCAAGACGATGAAACAAATACCCCTGTGAAGGCATGGCCTATGCTCGATACTTCAGATGAGGATGACGCTCTACACAACAGAGAGCATCATTGCTAACCAATCCCTACTCGTCCATGTATGATAGAAGTGCCAAGATTTCCCTTCCGATGGCAGCATAGATCATGTTCGGTGGTGCAAACTCCCTTCTGATGAGACCAAAAGCCTCCCAAGATTTCCCTCTAAGGAATGGATAATTCAAACGCTCCAAAGAGCTCCAATGACAGCCAGCGGCGGAGACGAACCTGGGAGGTGTCCTTCTGACAAAATGCCCCTCAGATAGGACTTAAAGCGCTAGGAACCTACAGGGTTAGCATTAACAAAGAAAGGAAAAGGTTCCATGGGCTTTTGGGGGTGAAATGGATGGTAGGTGAAGCAGGTGGCGCCACTCCGACAAACGGTGGAGGAGGAGGAGCGAGTATCTCGTTCTTTGCAAGAATGAGGTGGATAGGGGGAGCTTGGGGCGTGTAGAAGCATCAGGGAGGAGTGATTGGGCGTCGGATACTGTGGATATGGACAAAGCACGGAACGTCGAATATGCGATTTACGGCTAGGGAAATGGATTAAAAGCTAGACTAAATGCTCTAGATGAACTTATAAGTAAAGATGCACGATCAACGCAAGAAAGAAAAGACCCTTATCGACTGGAGAATCGGGAAGAGATTCTCGGTGACAGCCCTTCGACGGAGAAAGTGGACTGACTCGATTTGACGCCCACGCTAATCCCTGGAGGTAGGGATCGACTCTTGTTGTCACCAGGAGGATCTTTGACAACCTAGGGTTAGGCTTTGGGGGTGGAAAATCGATCAAATTTCAATTGGAAGATCGGATGTGTTTTTATATACATTGACGAGGGGGCTCAAAGGACAAAGCAAATCACCCGAATCGCAGCTCCAATCTTCGAGATTAACCTAGGGCGTGTAAGTTGGTGGAATTATGAGCAAAAGTTGTGAAGGGTTCGACATGAAATGATGCAAGGTATGGCCTCGATAAATCTGCAAAATCGGACAAAAATGAGGTTTGACAGGAGGCAGATATGGGTGATGAATACACGATTCATCGTTTTTATTCTTTTATTTTAGCTTTATTTCCTTAGTCAAATACCTGTAAATACCTACTAATTCCATGAAATTACCATTTTGCATGCATTTGTTAAACATGCATTTTTACCACTTTTTATACTCAAATAAAAGAATAAAGTAAAAAATAAAATGAAAGAAAAATAAAGAATGTATTATGAAATAAATACAGACTGACCTAGACCCCGAGAGGAGGTCAAGACTTAACCTGACCGACCAGGAATAAAGTACGGGAGATAGGGTCTTTAATCCAAAAATAGTTTGTAAATTTACCCTATATATGTAACGACCCCGTTTCCTGGGCCGTCGGATCCTCCCATATCCGGATCTGGTTACTCAGCAATAATTTATTCAGTAATCACAACTAACATTCAGAAATATACTACAAATAAAAATACTCGGAAGAAAGTATTTCAACACTTTTCCATTCACAAAATAAAGTTTAGAGGATACATTGTCCCACTATAACCATTACATGTACATCAGCTTGAAAGGAAAATATACAAAAGATTACTAACTACCTTATAGAGTAAAGCTACTGTGGCTGGCTGGATGTCTAGTATGTAAGCCGGATGAATTTTTAAAGTCCTTGCTATGGCTCACCGATACCTGTTGAGTTTTCCATAAATCATAGGATAAAAATTAGCGAATGCTAAGTAACGAAGAAGAGAAAAGCAAATAAATTGTGTAATTTTTTTCAAAACTTGATATCACAATATTTCATTCCTTTTTATTAATTTAAGTCTTCCTTTCTATTCCACATCAGGGATTAGTCCAGGGGAACCCCACCATTCTTGGACTCTGAAGCTGTGGATGCTTCGGGATTGGAGATTGTGTTGATCTTGGTAAGCTTATGCCGCCGCACGTCGCCTCAACCAATCCTCCAATACTACACTGACAATTTCCTTTTTCTTTTATTAAACAGGGTCTCAAACTCTCAGCCTGGAAAACAAAATGAGCGCACCGTCCTCGAGGACTCGGTTGCTTAAAACCTCAGGCTAACATTTAATCATATAACCTAGCGGCTTTAAAAACATATTATCGTGACCCAGCCGCTATTGAACCACCCGTGCCTCCACATGACACGACCACATCTTCCGTCGTTCCAACCCGAATATATTGGCTCCCGGTACCACGCGTTGCAAAACATTCAATTTGTGCGCACTTATCATAACAGGGCAACTGTGTACCACCTAGGTAGGGAAATGCCAATACGGGTTCCTTCCGACAACCTACAGGTTGCATGCCCGACCTGTAGTACTACTCCCAGTCATCCTTATCGTGACACATGATCCTTTTCAGGATCCAACTCAAATCACACCAATTCACATGATGTAATTCTTTCGTTAAGTCTTTGATTTGCATAAACCGCAATACTTGGTATCGACTCACATATATATTATTCATAACCATATGTATACTCCTATTTATGCCTATTTTAACTCCCAAACCCTAACTTTCAGAGCCAACGCATCAATTTGATGTGTAAATCTTATTTTAGTGGGAATTACAAAGCAATTCTTCAGACTTTTTCAAAAATAGCCAAAATTAGGGTTCTTCGTAGCAAAGAACACTAAATCAAGAATTTCAATAATTTCGTATGAAAACCCAACAGCAAAAAGAAGGATTTCGTTACCTAATCGAGCTCTCTCTCGTGTATGCAAGGCTTTATCGAGTTTCGTTTTTAGAAAGGCTAATTTAAGGCTCCTGAAAAGATCGAATTTCATTTTTCGTATCAAAATGCTAAGAACATGTTAAGAACGTGAAGAACACGAAGAACGCGAAGAACATGAAGAACGTCAAGAACATATTTTCTCTTAGAAATTCGGCAGAGTTTCCCCTTATATCGGGATATATTTCTCGGAAAATTTCGGCAGAGTTTCCCCTTATATCGGGATATATTTCTCGGAAAATTTCAGCAGAGTTTCCCCTTATATCGGGACATATTTCTCGGAATATTTCGGCAGAGTTTCCCCTTATATCGGGACATATTTCAAAATAAAAACGAAAAGAATTTCCTCTATAAAATCAATTGAGAGGAAAATAACAATGAAACTGAAAGAATATACTCAACAACAAGAGATGAAGAACCGATAGACACCACACATCTTAGGTGAGTGAACGTGTGACGAATCACAGGGTCACTGACGTGCACAGCCGCCCGCACCTAAGTAGGGTATTACACAGATTTCTCCATCGAAATAACTATAAAAGCATAATACGAAGAATAGAAACATAAACGATGGAGAATCGGTAGACACCATGCGTCTTAGATGAGTGAACGTGTGACGAATCACAGGGTCACTGACGTGCATAGCCGCCCGTACCTAAGTAGGGTGTTACACAGATTTCTCCTCGAACCACAACAGGAAAACGAATCGGAAAGAAATATAAATCAAAAACAAAACTTGGAAGAACAAGAGTATGAAAGCCTAGCTTACGAAGCAACTAAGAGAGGATCATACCTTTCTTCTCCTCGTTCTCCCGGCAGCGCTTCGCTAGCGCTCCTCCCTCGCCTCCCACTCCTCCTCTCAACCTCTCGACCCTAGCCCTTGGGGTGGTGGTAGTGTAAGTTGTAGAGAATGAATGGGTAGGGGGGTCTATTTATAGGCCCCAGAAAACCACTAACCATGGTAGAAAACCATGGTTTAGACCTTAACCATGGTTTAGCGGCCCATGGTTTTGGCCCATGGTTTTAGCCAAAACTTATCCCAAACTTGGAGCTTAAGTTAGAACATTCTAGAGGATTCTAGATTCGCTAATGACGCTTAATTAACACTAATCGTGATTAACTTTCACTAATCGCGATTTAACTTTCGCGGCTTACGCATATCTTTTGTTAACTATTGATTAGTGTTTACTAATGATCATTAGCGGCTTTCAATCGTCATTAATTTCTTTAATCATGTTTAATTAGTCTTAATGACAGTCATTATGGATTAATGACATCTTAGCCTTCCTTACTTCTCTTTCTTCCGAAATTCATAACAAATCGAAACGAAGTCCGATTCACACGAAACAAATTCTGCCGGTTTCCTCTTTACGAGCCGGATCTTATTATATAGGATCCAAGATTTGCCAAGTTCAAGGCTTTACAATTATAACAACCTTAAAGGAAGTCTCGTCCTCGAGACTAGAAATGCAGGCATAACATCCTTAAAGAGGATTGAAACCATAACAACCTTAAAGAGAATGAACGTCATGTCATTTAAAATGAACATATACATAATTTTATCATTCAAACAAGTACGGGTATTTCTCTCTCATTTCTGCCTCAGGTTCCCATGTGGCTTCTTCAAACTCTTGGTTCTGCCATAATATTTTAACTAGAGGCACCTCTTTGTTTCTCAACTTCTTGATATCCCTTTCAAGTATTTGCACAGGTATCTCTTGGTATGTCAAATCTGGCTCAACATGTAAATCATCATAACTTATCTTATGCTCTGGATCCCTAATGTACTTTCTCAGATTTGATACATGAAATACATCATGTATTGCCGAAAGATGTGGAGGAAGTGCAAGTCTATAGGCAACTTTTCCAATCCGTTGAATAATTTCAAAGGGACCCACGAACCTGGGTGCTAACTTCCCACGCAAGACAAACCTCTGAACACCCTTCATAGGTGATATTTTGAGAAATACAAAGTTGCCTACCTCAAATTCAAGGTCTCTTCTCCTGGTATCACTATAACTTTTCTGGCGACTCTGAGCAGTTAATAGTCTTTTTCTAGCAAGTTCTACAGCTTCCCGTGTCTCCTGAAGTCTATCTGAATCATAAAGGTTCTTTATTCTGACCTCTTGCCAACACAAAGGAGTTGTACACTTTCGTCCATATAGTGCTTCAAATGGTGCCATGCCAATACTTGTATGGTAACTATTATTGTAGGTGAATTCTACAAGAGGCAAATGTTTAATCCACGATCCCTTCCATTCTAAGGCACATGCTCGTAGCATATCCTCTAGTGTTTGAATCGTACGTTCTGACTGCCCATCTGTTTGTGGATGATATGCTGTACTCAAGCATAGTTGTGTACCTAAAGCTTTCATGAAGTTCTCCCAATAGTGTGAGGTGAATCGTGAATCTCGATCAGAAACTACTTCCTTCGGGATACCATGGAGGCGAATCACATGTGTAATATATAACTCAGCCAGCTGGTCTGGAGTGAAAGATAAGCTTATCGGAATGAAGTGTGCTACCTTTGTCAGACGATCTATTATAACCCAGATACTATCTTTACTACCAGTCGTATGAGGTAAGCCAGTAACGAAATCCATGGAAATGCTTTCCCATTTCCATTCAGGTATAGGGAGGGGTTGCAATAATCCCGGTGGCTTTTGGTGTGAAGCCTTTACCTGCTGGCAAGTGAAACTTGAATTCACAAACTCAGCAACATCTTTCTTCATTCCTGGCCACCAAAAGTATGAATGAATATCCTTATACATCTTCGTAATTCCTGGATGAATAGATAATCTAGAACAATGAGCTTCTCGTAAGATGTCTTTCCTTAGTTCAAGTGTGTTTGGTACACAAACTCTGTGATGATTATACAGTAAACCATCTTGTATCTGGAATCCCTCTATCTCATTCTTCTCAAGTTGTTGTTTTAAGTCTTTGAGGACTGGATCATCCTCCTGTCCTTTCTTTATTTTATCCCATATTTCTGGTTTGTATCGATGAGGAATAGTTATAGTATCAGCACTACTATCAAATGGTTTCCATTCACTTAACGTTGATAGTAAACCCCAGAAGTGGATAGCACTCACTAACCCGAGTGAATAAGTTCTTCTGCTAAGGGCATCTGCTACGACGTTCCCCTTACCAGGGTGGTAGGAGATAGTGCAATCATAGTCTTTCAGCAACTCTAGCCACCGTCTCTGTCTCATATTGAGTTCCTTCTGATCAAATAGATATTTCAAGCTTTTGTGATCGGTGAAGATTTCAAAAGTAATACCATACAGGTAGTGTCTCCAAATCTTTAAAGCGAACACTACGGCAGCTAATTCAAGGTCATGTGTTGGGTAGTTCTTCTCATGTGTCCTGAGTTGTCGTGATGCATACGCAACTACCTTACCATGTTGCATAAGAACCGCCCCAAGTCCTTCTTTTGACGCGTCAGTGTATACTGTAAACCCTTCACTCCCGGAGGGTAGAGTAAGGATTGGTGCAGATGTTAGGCATTCTTTCAGTGTCTGAAAACTAGCTTCACATGTATCAGACCATAAGAATGGGACCTCCTTTTGAGTTAGTCTAGTCATTGGCAATGCTATCCGTGAAAAGTCCTTCACGAATCTTCTATAATATCCAGCTAAACCCAGAAAAGATCGTATTTCTGTGACAGTCTTCGGGCGTTCCCAACTCATCACCGCACTAACCTTTGTAGGATCAACTGATATACCTTCCCCAGAAATAACATGGCCTAAGAAAGATACTTTAGATAGCCAGAAGTCACATTTGCTATATTTAGCATACAGTTTGTTCTTCCTTAGAGTTTCAAGTGCCCTCCTGAGATGATGTTCATGCAGATACTTATCCTTTGAGTAAATAAGTACATCATCAATAAAGACTACTACAAAGTGATCTAAGAACTCCTTGAATACTCTATTCATGACATCCATGAAGGCTGCTGGGGCATTTGTTAGTCCAAAAGGCATAACTAAGAATTCATAATGCCCGTATCTAGTCCGAAAAGCTATCTTGGGAATATCTGTATCTTTAATTTTCAACTGATGGTATCCAGATCTTAAATCAATCTTGGAATACACAGTTGAACCTTGTAACTGATCAAAGAGATCATCTATTCTTGGCAGAGGATACTTGTTCTTTATTGTCCTCTTGTTTAGTTGTCTATAGTCAATGCACAACCGCATCGAGCCATCCTTTTTCCTAACAAATAAGACAGGTGCACCCATGGTGAAGTACTAGGACGAATGAATCCTTTATCTAACAGTTCTTGCAATTGTACATTTAACTCTCGTAACTCAGCCGGTGCCATCCTATACGGAGGGATAGAGATAGGCTGAGTATCAGGTATGAGAGAGATTTCAAATTCAATCTCTCGCTCAGGTGGTAATCCAGGTAGTTCCTCTGGAAATACATCAGTAAACTCGCACACTATAGGCACGTCTTCTATCATTCTTTCTGACCCTGATGTAGTGGATACATAAGCTAAATAACCTCGGCACCCTTGCTCTAACAACTGTTGTGCCTTCAATGTAGAGATATATTTGATATTATCATTGGATGTCTTTCTAATGAACTGGAACTCTATCGAGTTAGGAAGGTGGAATGTTACTATCTTCTGGAAACAGTCAAGACATGCATGATGCCTTTCTAACCAATCCATTCCTAGTATAAGATCAAAATAATTCAATTCGATAAGTAGCCGATAAGCATGTGACTGATGTCCTGCAATTTGTCACACACAGTTGTCTAAGATCTTCTTGAATTATAATTGACCTCTTGGTTTCTTACAATAGGAATCAAACATTCTTCTTCTTGTTGTTGTTGTTTGTTTTGGCGTGCCTACGAAGTGCCTCATCCATTACTCCTCCAAATGGAATAGGAACAACCAAATTCTATGGACCGATGGTATCTAGAGTCTTTCTTATGAGGATGAATAGAACCCTTAACTCAATCATCCGCGGGTCTGGAAGACTTTGATCTCTCATAGTGGCATTGAGTCCTCACTCTAATGCTTATTACCTTTGCCCCATGTCTTGGAGCATTGCCATCATAGCCGCTAATTGTCTAGACACATCTTGGTCTGCCATGATCCTGGGATGAGTCAAGGTCAAAGGTCAGTTCCTATATGTCTTAGCATGATGTACATAGGGGACAATGACTTGTGAATGGTACTACAATCAGTTATTAAGATCAAAGGATCTTAATACAGCCTTAGTTTTCTGAACACCGCTCATAGTTGATAATTACTAAATAAATTACTGGAGTAACCTTGCTCTGATACCAATCTGTAACGACCCCGTTTCCTGGGTCATCGGATCCTCCCATATCCGGATCTGGTTACTCAGCAATAATTTATTCAGCAATCACAACTAACATTCAGAAATATACTGCAAATAAAAATACTCGGAAGAAAGTATTTCAACACTTTTCCATTCACAAAATAAAGTTTAGAGGATACATTGTCCCACTATAACCATTACATGTACATCAGCTTGAAAGGAAAATATACAAAAGATTACTAACTACCTTAAAGAGTAAAGCTACTGTGGCTGGCTGGATGTCTAGTATGTAAGCCGGATGAATTTTTAAAGTCCTTGCTATGGCTCACCGATACCTGTTGAGTTTTCCATAAATCATAGGATAAAAATTAGCGAATGCTAAGTAACGAAGAAGAGAAAAGCAAATAAATTGTGTAATTTTTTTCAAAACTTGATATCACAATATTTCATTCCTTTTTATTAATTTAAGTCTTCCTTTCTATTCCACATCAGGGATTAGTCCAGGGGAACCCCACCATTCTTGGACTCCGAAGCTGTGGATGCTTCGGGATTGGAGATTGTGTTGATCTTGGTAAGCTTATGCCGCCGCACGTCGCCTCAACCAATCCTCCAATACTACACTGACAATTTCCTTTTTCTTTTATTAAACAGGGTCTCAAACCCTCAGCCTGGAAAACAAAATGAGCGCACCGTCCTCGAGGACTCGGTTGCTTAAAACCTCAGGCTAACATTTAATCATATAACCTAGCGGCTTTAAAAACATATTATCGTGACCCAGACGCTATTGAACCACCCGTGCCTCCACATGACACGACCACATCTTCCGTCGTTCCAACCCGAATATATTGGCTCCCGGTACCATGCGTTGCAAAACATTCAATTTGTGCGCATTTATCATAACAGGGCAACCGTGTACCACCTAGGTAGGGAAATGCCAATACGGGTTCCTTCCGACAACCTACAGGTTGCATGCCCGACCTGTAGTACTACTCCCAGTCATCCTTATCGTGACACATGATCCTTTTCAGGATCCAACTCAAATCACACCAATTCACATGATGTAATTCTTTCGTTAAGTCTTTGATTTGCATAAACCGCAATACTTGGTATCGACTCACATATATATTATTCATAACCATATGTATACTCCTATTTATGCCTATTTTAACTCCCAAACCCTAACTTTCAGAGCCAACGCATCAATTTGATGTGTAAATCTTATTTTAGTGGGAATTACAAAGCAATTCTTCAGACTTTTTCAAAAATAGCCAAAATTAGGGTTCTTCGTAGCAAAGAACACTAAATCAAGAATTTCAATAATTTCGTATGAAAACCCAACAGCAAAAAGAAGGATTTCGTTACCTAATCGAGCTCTCTCTCGTGTATGCAAGGCTTTATCGAGTTTCGTTTTTAGAAAGGCTAATTTAAGGCTCCTGAAAAGATCGAATTTCATTTTTCGTATCAAAACGCTAAGAACATGTTAAGAACGCGAAGAACGAACGAAGAACGCGAAGAACGCGAAGAACACGAAGAACGTCAAGAACATATTTTCTCTTGGAAATTCGACAGAGTTTCCCCTTATATCGGGATATATTTCTCGGAAAATTTCGGCAGAGTTTCCCCTTATATCGGGATATATTTCTCGGAAAATTTCAGTAGAGTTTCCCCTTATATCGGGACATATTTCTCGGAAAATTTCGGCAGAGTTTCCCCTTATATCGGGACATATTTCAAAATAAAAACGAAAAGAGTTTCCTCTATAAAATCAATCGAGAGGAAAATAACAATGAAACTGAAAGAATATACTCAACAACAAGAGATGAAGAACCGGTAGACACCACACATCTTAGGTGAGTGAACGTGTGACGAATCACAGGGTCACTGACGTGCATAGCCGCCCGCACCTAAGTAGGGTATTACACAGATTTCTCCATCGAAATAACTATAAAAGCATAATACGAAGAATAGAAACATAAACGATGGAGAATCGGTAGACACCACGCGTCTTAGATGAGTGAACGTGTGACGAATCACAGGGTCACTGACGTGCATAGCCGCCCGCACCTAAGTAGGGTGTTACACAGATTTCTCCTCGAACCACAACAGGAAAACGAATCGGAAAGAAATATAAATCAAAAACAAAACTTGGAAGAACAAGAGTATGAAAGCTTAGCTTACGAAGCAACTAAGAGAGGATCATACCTTTCTTCTCCTCGTTCTCCCGGCAGCGCTTCGCTAGCGCTCCTCCCTCGCCTCCCACTCCTCCTCTCAACCTCTCGACCCTAGCCCTTGGGGTGGTGGTAGTGTAAGTTGTAGAGAATGAATGGGTAGGGGGGTCTATTTATAGGCCCCAGAAAACCACTAACCATGGTAGAAAACCATGGTTTAGACCTTAACCATGGTTTAGCGGCCCATGGTTTTGGCCCATGGTTTTAGCCAAAACTTATCCCAAACTTGGAGCTTAAGTTAGAACATTCTAGAGGATTCTAGATTCGCTAATGACGCTTAATTAACACTAATCGTGATTAACTTTCACTAATCACGATTTAACTTTCGCGGCTTACGCATATCTTTTGTTAACTATTGATTAGTGTTTACTAATGATCATTAGCGGCTTTCAATCGTCATTAATTTCTTTAATCATGTTTAATTAGTCTTAATGACAGTCATTATGGATTAATGACATCTTAGCCTTCCTTACTTCTCTTTCTTCCGAAATTCATAACAAATCGAAACGAAGTCCGATTCACACGAAACAAATTCTGCCGGTTTCCTCTTTACGAGCCGGATCTTATTATATAGGATCCGAGATATGCCAAGTTCAAGGCTTTACAATATATTTGTACAAAACTTATACTATTTTATTTGTATATAAATTGACCTCAAATTAAATATTTTAAAACAAAAGTTATAAATAAAAATGTTTTGTAAATAATAAAAATAATTGTAAAATAAAATAATGTACATATTACAAATAACTACACTCAGAAAAAGCCGTAAAGTAATAATTGAAAGACCAATTCTGGCTTCATACGAACTCAAATTGAATAAACCTCATTTCCATTGTACTCTAAATTAAATTATCTTTAAAATTATTGTAGTTTCGTAATTTTCGGAGTTACAGTTAAAAAATCGGTTTTCTGAGGTGGTTTTGCAATTTCACCATATATTTATTGTATATATTTGTTCATATTAATTTTTTATACATATTGTACATAATTATAAATATTATATTCATTATTAAAAATATAAAATAATAATAAAATTTAAAAATATTTAAAATAATTTCCTTATGTGTACATGTGTATATTGTACTATATGTATATAATACTTGTATACAACTATTTTCCTTACATAAAAATAACCAAAAAAGTTTATATCTAACATTAATTAATTAAATTAATATAATTATGAAATTTTGATTGACTTTTTTATTTAATTTATTCATTTATTTGATTTGAAAATATGCCTTGTATATAAAGATTTGATTCAATGCCTTAAATAACCACCATTAAGGTGGCTAATTAATTTTTGTGATTTATATATTTTAATTATTTTATTTAATTCCTAATTTCGTTTTTATTAATCAATTAATTAATTTAGTTTATTTATATATTTAACCACTAAAAACATTTCTTACTTGTACATTCTTTCTTTTTTTATTTTTCTTCTCTTTTTATCGGCTCCTCCTCCCTCATTTGCTCTTGATCAATCTTTGGTGGAGAAGGAGCCTCAATCCTGAATATCCCATAAGTTGATAGAGCAGTCCAGCCCTCAAGTCGTCCGGTGATAGCAGAACGGTTGTCGTCGAGGCCATCACGGCACCCACCTCCTTCAGGTTAGATCCAATTTTTCGGCACGGTGATCGGATCTCAGGATATATCTCCCACTTCACCAGATCCGCACTCGCTCACATTTTTTCATATTTGGTTTTTCTTGGATTGAGCCACCATGCTCATATCCTCATGTGTTGAGATTGAATAAAAAAATAAAAAAAACTTTCTAACCTTTGTTTTGCAAGAATAAATAAAAAATTTAAAAACTATTTTGTTAACATTTGTTTTGAAGGAGAAAATTTAAAAAATAAAAAAAAATATATATTTACAGTTTCTGTTTCTAAAAAAATTTAATACTTTTTTCTTCTGTTTTTGTTAATAAAAAACAAAAATTAGAAATTTTCTACCGTCTGCGCAAGGATCTTCTACTGCGCCGACCATCTGAACCCTCATCGATCGCCGTCAGCGACGCAACCCGTGTTGCGCGCCACTCGCCTACAACCGCCATCGCCATCAACGCCACAGCCGCGGGTCCGTTCTCCAACCGCTCGTAGCCCTACGGGCACAGCCATGAACGCATCTGAAAACTTCCACCGCCAAGGAGCCTTCTGCTCGAGCCCACGCGTGCATTCCTAGCGGTGCCATGATGACCCGAAAAAAATCACCGAGACTCAGGTGAATATAATAAAGCTAGGGTCGTTGCGACCCGAATCTCGGAAATCAATCAGTCAATCAAGAAAAAGAGAAGCAGACCACCAATCAAGCAGATAAATCAAACACGAAAATCAAATAGTGGCCCTGGCTATGAGATTAGCCTGGTGTAGCACCCAGGGTCGGACTCAGAGAGCACGAATTGGCCTTGCAGCCTACGAAGTAGTCAACAAATGAAGAAAATATAAACAAATATTTTTTTGGTGGTTTTTAATATTTTTATATACTTTTTGGATTTTTATATATGGAGGAAAATAATAAGACAATAAAAACAAGCAACTTCAACCAATTATTTAATGACTCAAAAATAGTCCAAAAATTCTAACAAAAATATTTGTAGGTTTTATGATTTTTTACTGTTTTTGATGAATTTTTGAGAATTTTATGATTTTTATGGAATTTTCTAAAAATCAAATAAGGCTGAAACAAAAGAACACTGTCCAGTCAGGCTTTAAAGACCACTTAAAAATATCAAATGGTCTTTTCAAGGCATGGATGTATTTTTTATGAGAAATAGGAATAATAAGGAAAATTCAAAGAAAAAAAGAGTTTGTTGTTTTCGATTTTTTTACTATTTTTTAGAATTTTTTTGAGTTTTAAAGGGTTTTTCAATTTTTAGGGTTTTTATATATCCAAAAATGGCCAAAAATGCACAGAAATTCAAACACACAAAAATTAACAACTCATAATTTCTTTAGAATTTTTGAAAGAGTTTTAATATTTTTTTGGGATTTTATAATCTGAATAGAGGCAAAAAGGGGTGTTTTTGAATTTTTAAAAATATTAAAAAAGCTCAAAAATGTTCCCAAAAATTGGTGAAAATTTTACACAATGGCAGGAGCTACGTTTCCAATTTTCATGCAATTTGGACTTGATTTGATATTTTATTAAAATCAAACAACAAGGCATAGTGCACAGGGACCCAAATGCAAGGAAAATAAGTTCCAGGGGCTGAAATGTAACATAGTCAAGAAACTGGGGGTCCTCGTGCAAAAATTCCAAGATCCCACGCGTAAGGCATGTGTATTGGGCACGGAGGGACCAATATGCAAGAAAAATAAGTTCCAAGGGCTTATTAGCAACAAGTGCTAAAAGCCTAGGGAAGTATTTGCAAATAACCCAAATTATTCGGCACGTCAAATAGAATCACGCACAGGGGTACGGATGCAAATATCAAAACATGTATTTCATTCAATAACACATAAAAACTTTAGCCCATACAATGCAAATATCCCAGAAAATCACGTGTCGATGCACGTGTTCCACATACACAGGGGTATAAATGCAAATAAAATAAGCATGAGGTCCTTAATGCAAAATATCCGGAATAAAAAGAACTGGACTAAATATTTACAAGACTAGAATGTAAATGACAAAGCGAGAGGGGCCTAAGAGTAAATTACCCCTATTTATTATCCGAGGCCTGGAGGCGCTCCACGTGGCTGATCGGACGGTGGTCGTGTGCTGCGCCTCGTCGAAGAACCCTGGCCCGGATCCGATGGTTGAGGCGGTGCCACGTAGCTGATCTGACGGTGGAGGATCGATGGCACCCCTTCGAGGAACCCTGGCCGAGATCTGACGGATGAAGGCGTGTCGTGTGTAAGATCGGATGGCTCTGGTGTGGGCTCGCCTCTCCTCTGTGATGGACGCTCCAGATGAGGTCCTAATCGAAATCCGACGGTCGAGGGCAGCTGTAGAACGAAGGGTTGAGATCAAAACTGGGGAGTGGCTCGATCCGACGGTGATGGAGGGTCCTATATGAACTGGCCGCCGGCGAACTTCGCGCGGCCGATATGCGTTGTAGGAACGTCCTCCGACGCTGCTGAGAAGTGAAGAAGAAAGCCCATGCCAGTCCGCAGCTGTTGAACTGCTCTGATGATGACGAGGAGCTCTGGAGAGCTCCGGCGAAGGTGAAGAACTGGAGCACCTGTGCTCTATTGTTCCGACCTCCAGATGAGGTCGTTTTGACTGCTGCCTGCACAGGAAGAAAAAGGGGTCGAGGGCAAAATGCCTCAACCCGGTAAGGAGCGAAATGGGCGGTTGGGTGAGTCGCGGCGTGGTCCTTCGCCGAGCGGCGGAGGAGGAGAACCGAACTCCTAGTTCCTGGGCAAACCGGGTTGAATGGAAGGGCGAGGAAGGTGGAGAGGAGTCTGGTGAAGGTGGTGGACTGGTCGGGGTGATAAATGGACGGTCGGAGGTGGCTGAATTGGTAGGCGACGGTGGCGGAGCGATTTAGGGGAAAAGTGAAATTACGCTAAACTACAAGCTATCTACGTTACCTGGCGGTCGAGGTCGACTATGCTGGAGCTCCTGGAGCTCCGGGGGTCATCGCCTCAAGGGATCGTCGCATCCCGAGGCTTAGCACGCTCGCGGCGGCGCATGGCGGCGAGAAGTTGCCGGATCAACGGCTCCCGGCTGCCCGAGCCTCACTGCTACTCTCTCTCGCACAGCTGTCACTCAGGCGAGGTGGAGGAGGTCACTGGCATCGAGGGGGAGGACCAGAGATGGGTGGAATGGTGCGGCAGAGCTGAGATCTTATATGGCTAGGGATCCGAGAAGACGAAGGTCGAACGAGCATATCGGAGCTCGGATCCCCAAAACCCACCCAGGGCGAGGGTCTCGGATCTACAGGGAGTCCATGGAGCCCGGGGTTCGAGGAAATGGTGATCGGATCGCGTGAGGAAAATTTGGAGAAAAGACGGGTCGGGCGCAGATCCGGAACAGATGTGGTCCAAGGGGAGAGTTGACCGGGGGTCAACAATCCCCGTGGACCAGTCAGGTGCAGCCACGTCATAATTAATTGGAAATTAAATAATAAATAGTAAATGGCCGAATTGGAAAAATTTAAAACACTAAAAATGTTTATTTATTTTTAAGCTATTTTTTTGTGAATTTTATTTATTTTTTGAAATATAATTTATGTATTTACAAAATATTATTATATACAGGTATATACAAGTGTATTTTTTATTTTTTATTTTTAATTAATTATTTTTATACATTTTATTCCAATTTTATATTTTATTTATTTATAGAATAAAATTTGGAATAATATGGTATTTTTATTTTATTTTTATTAATTATTTACAAGGGTGAAATAAATAGTTTTATTTATATACATATATGGTATATATATACAATGTGATTTTGATTTTTATTTTTATTTCTTTTTATTTTTATTTTATTTTTGTGATTTTTATTTTATTTATATACATTATGGAATGTGGGATGAGAAAATATTTTTATTGAATTTTTATTTATTTATTTATAAGGGGAAATAAATATATAAGTGGTTTTATGTATATGGTGTGTATAGACAATGAAAAAGGAATTTTTATTTATTTTCATTTTTGTTTTGTTTTTCTCATTTTTATTTTAATATTTAAAAATATATACATATTTACAAAAAGATATTTTTGTTTTATTTAGAGGAAAATATTTTTATTTATATACAGGTATATATGTACACATGTGAGCTTCCTTATCTCTCTCTACTTGGGTTTTTATGCGGTCAGGCCCATGCTGAGCCCTCCCTTGGGATTAGGTCGCTCAATATTTATTCTAAATATCTCCCTCTTTTTCTTTTATTTTTTATTCTTTTATTTATGCACAAAAACATGCTAAAAATGCATATTTACACAATGCATTCTTTTTGACAATTATTGTTATTTACAGGAATATACATGTGTTTTGCATAGGTTTTGTAACTAAAATAAAAGAATAAAGAGTGATGAATGGGTATTCATCATGCCACCATCCTCTGACCACCATCATCGTAACTCCAGTAGGCACCGACTCCACCCAGCACCTCCCCGTGCCCTCACCCATCGTACCATCGACTTCCACGCGGGTGGCGTTCGTCACCGAGCCTAGCGCCTCCATGCCTCCAGACTCCAATTGTCATCTGTCACAGCTCAGCCCGCATAGCAGTACCCGCCATCACGGTCGTCCCTCCGCCGTGCCCGACAGGCCAAAGACCCGCAGCCCCGTCGCACGTACCCATGCGAGAAGAAAGAGGGAGGGGCGGCAGCCCTCTTCCCCCATTGCCTTTTGAATGAACAAAGATGAAACCCTAGGGTTTTTTATTAAAAAATTGGAAAAATATCATTCAGGCCATGGAGGTTTTCAAATTTCATAAAGCGCTCCAGGAAGTATAACACAATTGTGTACGCCCTTCAAAATTTTGAAAATTGCAATATCGACCCTACATTCCAACAAAACATGTGTAGCACGCTCCCCTGTAGGTAATTTGCGATTTTCCTTCTCAATTTATTTCCTGTTATTATTCGATGCAAAAATTTTAAATATTTACAATTCTGTTCCTGACTTCCAGACTTTAAAATTGCAAGTTCATATCATTAGAATAATTAGCATTTGCGATCAATAAATTCTCTAAATTTTATGTTATAATCATGCTGTGTGCATTGTCACTGTATAAAATTTTCATTGCCTTTTTTTATTATTATTATTAAAAATTGAAAATAATATATTTTTCTCTGCCTGAAAGTTGAAAAATCATAAAAAAATAAATATTATCTGAAAAATTTCAAAAAAAATAGATTAGGTGTATTTTATTATTTTTTCTTTAAAATTTTATGCATTAATAATTTATAAAACCCAAAAAAAATTGCAAAATACTAAAAACATTAAAAAATTGTAGAAAATGGTAGAAAAATCAAAAAAATATGATTTCAGTTCCTATGTGTAGATATTTATTTATATTTTAGCATAAAAGTAATTTTCAGGAGTTTTTACTATTAAAATATTTTAAAGTTGTAAATTACTCCAAGCTGTGCTTATTTTGTATTTTAAGCACTATTTAAATTTTAGAAAATCACAAAACATCTACAAATTCTAAAAAAATATCAAAAATATTTTAAAACCTATAAAACATAAAAACATTTTCTTTGGATTTTCTGAGTATTTTTTATATAATCGAAAGATACAAAAAAATTGTGTGTGTATTTCTTTCCTTGTGCATATTATTCCTCATTTGAAAATTAAAAAATTTGAAAAGTAAAAAATCACTAAAATTTAATTATTTTTAAAATTTGACTGCTGAGTTTTTTCAATCATGCTTCTTGTGTTTGACCCGGGTCGCTATACCAGGTAAGTTAAATAGCGAAGACGCTTGCATTTCATTGATTAATTTTCTCTTAAGTGGTTTAATACATTTTTCGCGTTGACCAAATCGATTGGTCGAGAACAACGAACTGTGTTAATTTACTCCATTTTAACCGAGTGGACATTCAGCTCATCACTCGGTAAGAGAGTTGACCGATTGTCTACCAATAGGGATATCTGGTTGGTCCACGTGAACTAACTAGAAAGATCTCTGGAAAATATTTATAAATTCGCTTAAAAATAAAAAAATGATTTTTTAAATTTTAGGTGATATAAATGAAAAATATTTATTATTTTATGAAGTATTTTATGATGAGTTTTATTTATTTTTTGAGCTTTACATTACAAGTTACTTTTTGAAGGCTATATATAGGTATATTTATCTATATTTTTAATCTTTTATTTTTATTTTGTATTTTAATTTTTTTAATTTAATTTATTATTTGATAAATTTATAACTTATTTTTATACACTTCAATATTTTATTTTATTTTTCTAATATATATACAATTAAATAAATAGATGTACTAATTCTATAGGTATAGACATAGGCATTTTACCTATGATTTTATACAAATATTTTTTTAATGTTTTCTTTAGTATTTTATTCCAGTTTTAATATGTATATACATATTATAAATAATATCTATAAAATTATAACAATATAAAATTATAAAAATAATGAATAATAATTCAAATGAATATTTTAATCTGTACAAGTATACAATAGGGGTTCAAAAACTAACTTTCAAACTGTAACTCCAAAAAATATAAATCCACCTTCATTAAATAGTTTATTAAAAGTTATATATAATTAGAGGTGATTTTGATATATTTTGAGTTTTTATTTGAGAGATATGAGTCTGCAAATTTGGGATTTCGAAAATTTATTCAGATCATATTTTGTATCGACAACATTCATGTTAAGTTTTTTATTTGAAATATAAAAAGTAGAACGAAATATAGGTCCCAAAAATGAAGGAAAATGAATAAAATAAAAGGGTATTCGATTGTATTTTGATCCCTTATCTCCTATTCCTTGTCGACCTAGTCATCGAGATGCCTAGATCTCGGGGTCTAGGGTCATAGAATATTTTAAATATTTTATTCTTTTTTTTCTTTTCTTTATTCTATAATTTTGGCTTTCAAAACCGCTTTTTATACACTATTTACACAATGATGCATGAATGATAAAATGCATAAATTAAGCATATTTGCACGCATTTACTAAAGTTTTTAAGGCCAAATGATAGAATAAAAATGATGAAATGGAGACTCATCACCCACCTCTTCAAGCCTGCAGCCTCTGGTGGGACAGAACTAGCCTTGATGCGTGTTTTTGTGTCTACGTGGCCTGAACCAGCTACATGCTTGAGCCTCCAACCGAAGCTACCTTACGCACCAAAGCACGTGCCGCTTGGGATTTTTGCCCCTAACCCATGCCAGTTCCTTTAATTTGCATATCTATCCCTGCACATGGAGTTTTGTAGATAAGGCCCCATTGGTTTTGTTTGTTACATTCTAGTCCTTCCAAGACCTTTTGTGATGTTTTATGTTTTATAAATTATGCTTTCTTTGCATATAAGCTCTTAGAATTGAACATAAATATAGTCAACATCGTTTATCTAAATTAAATGAAATTGATGTCATTTAAAAGCTCTTTTACTTTCTTTGTAATAGCATGATTTCATCTCTCATGTGATCTCAAAATTTTCATTAATTAATCATAGAAGTAGATTACTTATTTCATCTAATTTTAATTGCTAATAATTCACATTAACTTAAATTCTAATCTTATTTAGATCCTAATTTGCTTAATGTATTTAGAATTTATTTGATAACCAATTATATCATGATTAAGCGTTTAAAATACATTAAGTGAAGTGGGTACTCTTTGAATTATGTGAATTTATTAATAGGGGTGATTTTGAGCTCAAAATCAATTACAAATTTGGATTATTTTATGCATAATTAAATACAATGTTTGAGCATTGTTTTATTGTGTTGCATTGTGTTTATTTTATTACTTTACAATTTACATTTTGTTGTATTTATAAAAAGATACAAAATATCCATACATTGATATGTCTTGTGCATCTTGACTTAGATACAATACTATTAACTTGATCTAGTTATTTGAATACTAATTAAGTTGACTAATTGCATGTGTCCTTGTGTTTGATCCTGGACTTATCCAGATATAAAATTAGGCCAAGCCCTCTTCACATAGATCTTTAGCATGGTTCTGATGTTCTATTAATCAGATCATATTACAACGATACTTAATTAAATTAGTTGATTAATGCTTCATCACATAGCGAATGAAGGAGATGAACTGTAGAGGGGTTTTGTCAATGTGTAGGCACTGACAAAGTGCCAGATCGGCTATGGATATCAAGTGGAACAATTCAATTGTATGTTGATCATGGTCAAGATGGACGGCTGAGTTTGTTGGTATATCGTGCATGGACAAATAGGATGCCTTTACGTGGAAGGTTAACTTGGAGGCTGGCTTGATGGATGTCAAAAAAACAAAAATCACAAAAGAATAAAATAATAAAGAATAACAAAGAAATATACATTGAAGTAAAAGATAAAAAAGTGATCTAAGTGAATGTTTACAAGTTTTCCTGAATGACCTAAACAATACAAACAGATTCATTTACAACAAGGTAATAATTTTTGTAGCTATTTGAAAGTAAAAAAGACATGTTTCTGATAGCTTTCTTTTTTCATTAGTTTTATTCTTAATATTATATACATTATATATTTTGTTATAATACTATGATATATCATACAATATTATATATTTTATTTGATTTTAAAAAAATAATGTTAGTTTATTAAGAAAATAAGACGAGTGGTAGATATCATTTTTATTTGTTTTACATTTTGCCAATTTTATGTGTTTTACATTCTATTGGTTAGTTAGCTTACCTTACATATCTAAAAAATATCAAAAATCAAAAGAAGAATATATTTATGAGTGGGTGTAGTCATAGGATGCATATGTGAGGACTATACAATATACATAATAGCTTAAAACCCACGTCGCACATGTTAACATCGATTCATGTAAATATGGTATTGTTTTATAGATATTTAAGAGCGTATCACTTTAAAGGTGACTAGAGTATCATATATGATTGTATGCACATGATATCAACTATTTGTGTAGGCATTCCTCTATATAAGGTTTCAGTTTCTCTCCCATACATATAGATTTGTATTATTGGAGGATTTTTTTATTGATTAATGTAAGTGTTATTTGCAAAATACAGTAGGTTTCACATCAATTGGAGTTGACATAAATTTATTAGAAATTAGAAAAGTTTGCGAAGGTTATAAACATGCGAATATATATAAATGTGAGCTATATTTTGGGAATTTCTCTTAATTTTTCTTATTTTATTTGCCAACCTGGTCAGTCTACCCGAATCTTTAGAGTTAGATGAAATAAAAGGATTGAAACCTTGTTTATTTATCTTTCTTTTATTTGATTTTCTATATTTTTATAAATTTTATGGTATTTTTGTGTCATTAACATTTTTATTCATTTTGAAACATTTATAAGAAGTAATATTAGAAGTATTTTGAGGTATCTGCTTGAGAAATTAAGCTCAGAATGAGGTCCATATCAAAAAGATTGGCAAACTCAAACTTGGATGGAGTATTCTTCATTGAGAGGGGTAAAAATTCTCTTCACTATAAGAGGCGATTTTGATCGTAGCTTGGACTTAAAGTTCTAAGCATTATGTGGAACGCTTTTGGATGTCAAAGGGTCAAAAATCAGCATTCTCCATAATTTTAGTGGAATCAAAAGTTTATTCATGCTAGGTTACTAGCAATATCCAAAATTTATTATTCTTGATGAGCTCAACTCCAAACGGATTAATTCTTAAGACTACGAACAATTAATAATTACAGTCAGATTCCACTCAAACACCTTCCCCTCTTTGGCAGTAAATGATTTAGACGAAAATTGGTATTTATCACATTCTTCAATGAATTTTGAAGACAATAGCCTAAAACGTGATTGGTTTCCTATTATTATCCGACCCAAAACCTAGGGTCTGTTTGGTTGTTAGGATAGGATGGGTTGGGGTAACATGATGTGAAAAGTAGTTGTTTGGGATGGTTATTATGGTTGGAGAGAGTTGGAATAAAGAATGTGATGTATGTCACTATGGTTGATGATGGAATTTCGACCCAAGAATAGAGAGAGGTAGACCGAGTTACCTCGAAGTAACCCAGTTACTAAGGTTACGAGCTTCAACTAATAGGGTATCCGAATCTCTGGTGACCCACTGTGACGCATACTTTTGTCCCCAGCTCTCATGTGGCTTCTTGGGATATAACTATCATCCATGTCGCCCTTGATGTTAGAGCCTCCTGATGCCAGTAAATGGCACTAGGACAATCATTACTTGTACTTGGTTGCTTTGCTTTCTGTGTCATATATAGAGATGTTAAATCTTGTCCATTACAATAACCCCAAATAATATTGATTGTATCAAAAACATATTCGCATGATCATATGGGCAACCAGATAAAACCCTTTTCTATCCAGAAATCATACGACAACTGATTTTTTTCCGAGTCATTCGAATCACATGAGCAAAACAAAATATGCTTTCAATGTGTGAATTCTCAAGAGTGAGAGACCTCATGTAAATGTCATTGTGTGTATCTTGGGGCGGAGGGTTTTCAACGAGCAAAGTGCTCGTTGAAATTGTACGAGCACCTTCAATTTGACATATGTTCACAATCATTTTTTAGCATATTATTTATAATTTGAAATTATTATCAAATAATTATTTTCGTAACAATAAATATTAAATTGATATAAAAATAATTGTATCGTTATTTGTAATACAAATGATCATTTCATATTTGATTTGACAATCATTTTTATGAAAATTGTCATAATAGCAAGAGTATCTATAACATTTTTGTAAATTAATAAATATTTTATTTGATGGAAACCACTACCACTTATAAAAATAAGGGTTCTCATTACAATCCTAAAAAAAGAAAATAAGCCATGTTATCGTATAATTTTTCCCATATGTATGCATGCACGTATGTCCATAACCTTATTTATTTTAAACCAGAAACAAATATCACTTTTATAGCTCTAGAATTGTGTATATGTTCACATATATAGATTGTAATAATTATTATAGGATTTTTATGCAATTATATATGATATAAATATCATGAAATAAATATGTTTTGTATATTTCTTTCTTCTGGATATCCATTATAGCACTTTTATATACAAGCGAATATGATACCTTCAAATCCAATCACACCCGTTTTATAAATATATTGGCATCTATACCATCTTCCATTTTTATGGATATTGATATGCGTTACTTTGATATCCAAAAATAATGTCATTTTTGTGTGCACGAACGTAATTATGTCTATTTTATTTATATGTGTTTGCAAGTATACAAATATAATTATATATTTGATATTCAATGAATACATTTATATCCTTGTTTTATAAGAAACTCACTAATCCATATAAATTCATTCATTCCTTCGTACATACATACATACAAGCTAATCAATGGAATATGTATACATTTTATGTATCTTATCCATCTTTACTATGCATGTGTACGCGAGATTTAAGAATAAGCATCATTGTTCATAATCTGAAATTGATAATGATACGATAATATCTATAATCATATCTGTTTCCAGCCATTTGAGTCCTTAAGTGGATATGTTCGTAGCAATAGAGGAGGAATTGACAAAGTTTGACAAAGAGTATATCAATTAACATGTGGGTTAATAAAATTTACAAAGGAGTGAGATCTCAGGTCCGAGGGAAGTTTCAAGGAATGGCAATTTCTCTGAAGAATGATATTGAGCTTCTATTGTAATCATTCCCATCTTATTATACTACAATTAACGTAGGAATTGAAGTAATAAATACGTCATGATTCAATTCCCTTCTATAATCATAAGTAATAAAAGGGGCCAAAGGTAATGCACAATGCAGTACCTTCATCAATATTACCATCGATTTGGAGAAGAGCTAGTGTTTCTTCCAACCTCCATTTCTTCTTCCGTCATTGATAATGGTTGTTTGTACAGTTTGCATCAAATATAAGAGGGCCTTAATTGCTTATATATGACAAAGAGTATATCAATTAACAGTTTACAGACTATTCGTGATGCCCCTCAGAGTCCAGATACTCATCAATACACATACACAACATATGATTCTATATCGAAATACTAAGATATATAATACATGCTGGAGAAAAGTAAAGAAGGAAGAACAGTCAGTATATTTTTTTACTTAATTTTACATTCATAAACATTATCAACAAAATAAGTACATTTGCATACATCATCCTATTTCTCAAAAGAAGTAAGTACATGTACAATTATACAAAAGAAGAGACACTAATTGTATGACAAAATCGTTGACAGAGTCAGCCACAACCCGCCTATTGCTATGGCTCCTTATCATGCACCTATGTCGATTTCATGCAAATAGAATTATGAGCAAAGCACCTAGTACGGACATAAAACAAACAGTTAACCATGGTAAAAAGTGTGCCCACAAGAAATAAAATGACTACAAACAAGTACTCAACTGGAAATGAACAACTTACAAAGTAGCTCTATCTTCAGGTTACCGCATTTAGATTATTCAAGAATTATTATTATTATTGTTATTTAAGAACTAACTAAGTTCCATACATTGTTCATTATATAAGATATGTGGTTTGAACCCATGATCAATTTAGATCCGCTCCCTGTTGGTACGAGTCCACGATGGTAAGCAACATGGTAGTATTAGCAATGAAAATAGTATGTGGTCTTGACCACAAGGGTCTCACATTATGACTACAAGATACATTGTATCTTGGGTTTGAGGGTCTCCGTGGGCATGCGTGAAGTAGATACACCCTAACGAAGTTCCCAACACTTTTCTTTATTGACCTACCAACTTTCCCTCTAGATTATCATTCTCATTTTATGGATGGTTTTCTGTCCTCAGAGTTAATCACATTTAACTGAACAGATCTATTATCCAACCTGATGAGATAAGATGCTAGATTTTTAACATGGTCAATGATGAGGGCAGAATCTAACTCGAGTTAAGTTGATTAATTAGGTGTCGTTGGGACTCAAATCAGATTCGCAGTCAATGAGAAAATTCTTTAAACCATCGATACATCAAGCAGTGAAAATGAGCGGTTTTGCTAGTTTTATTAACATGGTATATCTACTAGGGTCGAACTCAAGGAGCAAAATTTAAAACTAAGTAGGTGATTCGAAAATCAAAAGATCTTTATTTGTCTTTTTAATGGTTTTCAATTTTGCATATTTTATTTTTTAAATAAGGCAAATAAGAAAAAATGCACAAGTATTCTTTTTATATTTTCAAATATGTCAAAAATACTTAGAAAATGAAAGTAAAAATATTCTTGGATTTTATATTTTTTAGTATTTTTGGGAATTTTTGGAGAATTTTCAGATATTTTTTTATTTTCTAAAAATGAAACCGTGATAAAATAAACAAACTTTACACAGCCAAGGTGTTTTCCAAACTAAAAATAGATAAAATGTCGAAAACTCTTGGAAACCATTTTTATGGGAAACTATAGAGAAATATCTACAAATAGAAACTTAAAATGAAATTTTTGGATTTTTTTTTGTTGATTTTATGTGATTTCTATAAGTTTTTAGGTTTCTTACAAATTTTTTTATTTTTTATAAGGTATTTTCCAACAAAAGTTATATAGAAGCTAAAAGTTAATAAAATACAACTACATAAATTTTTGTAGGATTTTTGAAAGATTCAGAATTTTTGTGAATTTTCTAAGACAAATAGGGGATTGTAGAGGGTTTTTGAATTTTTAATAAGATGAAACAAATTTAAATCAACAAACAAAAATCACCATAAATAAAACATGCAAGCATGAGTCACATATAATTTTTAGGAATTTTGGAGTTAATTAGCTAATTATTTCAATTAATAAAAGATAACAGTCAAAAACATGCATATGCAATTATTTAAAGTTTCAGGACCTCTAGGATAACAAAGTCAGAAAGTACAAGGGCAACTATGCAAATAATCTTGGCAAAAGCATGTGCAACAGTTGATCAGCGCTCACAGGAGCATAGAAACAATTTTCAAAACATTTACTTACCAGATCAAAGTTCAGGGTAGATGTTGTAAATAACCCGCAAGAGCATGTGTGTATGCACGTGAACTCAACTCAACTGGACTAAAATGCAAATATATAAAGTGTGGATCGTCAATGCAAAAAGTGATTAACAATCTATTACATTTAATGTACTGAATCGAAATAGCACAAAGTGTAGGGCAGAAAAAGAGATATACCCATCGAGACATGTGGCGCACACGGAATGCTCGTTTGTTGTACGGTTCTGATGGTTGTTAGAATGTTAATCTAACAGCCGTAGAAAGCTGATCTGAGTATGGCTCAGATTGCTAGGCTGAAAAGGTCTGATGTCTCTGGCTAAAGTCAGATCGTACAAGTCAGATGCGATATGGTGTTGGCTCCTTCATCCAACAGTGGATAGAAGGTCTGTAAGAACTATGAAGAAGGGGCTAGTCGACGAGCTTCAATCGCATATGTGGGATGCTTTAGTGCTCCGATTGGTTCACAAGGGGGACCAACACATTCCTGCGGGGACTCTGCATCGGACTGAGGTTTCAGAAGGAGCTAAGGACAAGAGGAAGAGTGTTGCGATGGTGGTTCTCCTGAAGAAGCTCTGCCTGGCTAGTTGGGGCCCAAATCGATCTTCCTTGCATGTCCATGTGCCTGCAAAGGGTACCCTAACTCAGAGGCATAGCTTCGGTCTGGTTATTGCACGTGAAAGTGACGGAAGCGACGAGGGAATGGGAAGTCGGTGTCTGATGAATCTCCCATTTCATCACCTTTATTCTATCATTTTCACCTTAAAATCCTAGTAAATGCATGTAAATACCCGTAAACTACATAAATTAACATTAATGATTTGTTGTACAAATACTGTATAAAATATTGTTTTTAATGCTAAAACTTTAGAATAAAAAAAAGAAAAATAATAAAATATCAAAGATATTTTATGACCCAAACCCCGAGACCGACGCATCTTGATGACTAGGTCGACAAGGAATAAAGTAGGGGAATATAAGAGCCATTAATACAATAAAAATCCATTTTAATAATTCATAATTTATTCATTTTTGGGACCTATTTTATTTTCCACTTTTTATACTCAAATAAAGAAACTTTGTCATGAAAGTTGTAGATAATAATATATAGAAAAGTACAAAATTTATTGCATATAGAAATAATATACAGAGTAAAAGTTACAGTCTGAATAAAAACTCAGAATCTCAACTTCACAGACCATATCTCTCAAATAAAAACTCAAAATATATGAAAATCACCTTTTATTGTATATATCTTTTAATAATCTATTTAATGAAGTTGGTTTTATTTTTTTAGAATTAAAGTGTGAAAGCTAGGTTTTGGACCCCTATTGTATAGTATACTCGAATAAAGTCATCATTGTATTCATTATTTATTATTTATAATATTAAATTTTTATAATTTTGTAAATATTATTTATATTATAGATACATATTAAAACTAAAACAAAACATTCTTAAAATACTAAAATAAAATAAAATATAAAAATACATAGATGAAAATATAATAACTATACCTATATAATAAGTATACTTATTTTAATTACGTATACATATTATATTGGAAAAAATAAAATAAAAATATATTTATGTATCTAAAAATAAATAAATTTATAAAATAATAAACTAAAATAATAAAATCAAAAATATAAAGTAAAAATAAAACACTCTAAAACATAGATAAAAATACCTATGATTCAACCCTAAAAACGAACTTTTAACTAAAAACCTCTAAAAATAAATAAAAATCATAATAAAATAATTTTAAAAATAAGAAAAAAAATTTATATAACTTTAATTAGTAAAAATCATTTACTATTTTTTATCTGATTTACAAATAATTTTAATGTTGATTTTTCCTGGTTAGTCCACGTGGACCAACCAGGTTGCTCCTCAGTTGACTCAGGTCAATTGTTTGACCTCCCGCTTGCAGCTCTAACACCTCAATTGACACCCTTCTTTGTCGATTTTGCAGCTCGAGCCTTGCACTACTTTGGATTGATCCATCGACGACTTTTGTTCCTCGATCGACCACCTTACACACCGGCCTCGTTTCTCAATCGAGCATCATGGGTTCGCTCGATCCCCCTCGTCCTTTGGAGTCGTTCCACCATTTGTATAAATCGCACATCCGTCCAACCTTGAGCTCCTTAATCCCTCTTTCTCTCCACTAAACTCTAGTTCTACGATGTGACTCTTCTTCTTAGCAGGAATATCGGGAAGCGTTGAATCGAGGCAGGTCCAGGTCGCTGCCAACTCTCCACTCCGAGCTTCAGCTCCTTGTCTTGCAGGTCTGGTAGCATCCCTTTTTCCTTCGCATTTTCATCTGTTAGCTTAGATGTAGCATAAGTAGGTACTTTCTTTCATCAAATGTCATTTAATCTATTGGAAAAATCAAAAACTTCTCTTCTTCGGAGCTCAGGCTCCGCCACCCATTTCGACTATCCTAACACACCTCTGCCTCGATCATCACCCCTACCCGCGTCCCCTTGCCTGTTGTTAGCGCGACGCACCTCCACTCACCCGGATCTTGCACAGATCCGGAGACCTGATCTCTCTTCTCCGCCATACATCGGAGATCGCCACCTAAGATCTACCCTCACACATTCTTTTTTCTAGACTCACCTATTGCTTTGCCTGGTTTTTGCGACCAATCCATGCAGGTCATACCGAGATTGGACGTCTCTTTTGATCCCCTGCGAGTGGTAGGAACACCCCCCAGGCAAGCTGCTCTGCCAAGTTCCATTCGTCACCCCCAAGCCTCCTAGAGACCATCATTCGACTAGGAAGAACCCCAGGAGCATTTTCCCCCTATTTGAGTTCCTAGGGATGCCGGAGTGTAGAGTAACTCTTCGATCGAAGTTCGCCACCAGGGAGTTCCTTCCCCAGTTCTTGCTGACCACTTCTGCATCATCGATCAAGGAGGAGCTCCAGATAGTCCAGATACCATCGGATCATCCGCACGCTAGTCATTGGATCGTTACTTGAAGATCTAATCCAGACCATCCATGTCGAACCGTCATCGCGCTACGTGGAGACGACACATGGCAAGTGAGTCGCGCCCCATCGTCCGATCATACGTTGTGGGTATTTTGTAGCTTTATCCCCAGCCATTTTTTATTTAAATTCTATAACTGAAACATTCATTTGTTGTTCATTTTATTTTGTAAAATTTGCAATGAGCCCCTGAACTTTCTATTATTACTTTTAGATCCTCCGCCATGTCACCTCACGTGCCTGTGCGAGTGAGGTGCAGGCATTTTAAAGGAGCTCCCCTGGGGATTTGTATATTTCTCTTTAGTGCATTAATATTTTATGTGCATTGTACAATTTTGTAAAAATTGTAATTTTCCCCGCGCAATTTAATTTATTTACAAAAATACCCTTATTAGTATTGTAGTTTCTCTTTATTATCTTTATTTATTTAGAAATATCATCTTCACTCAGAAAATTTCTAAAAAATAGCCCAAGATTTTTGGATGCTTGAAGTTTCACACCTATATTTTATTTTAGCATTTTAGGATCTTTAATATTTATTAAAAATCAAAAATAGCTATTTATTCCCTATCTACAATAAAAAATCCATAAAAATTACAAAATCTTTTTGAAAAATCCCAAAAAAATATTTTTTGTGTTTATTTATTTATTTTGCAACTCCAGAATTTGAAAAATCTAAAAATAGGAAAAGAAAACTCTTAAAAAAATAAAAAGCCCCAAAAATACATATAAAAATCTACAAAATCTCAAAAAATATACTTTTTGTTTCTAAATTTTATTTATGTTGTTATCTACATATTAAATTAATTTGGAGAGGTTTTGATCTGTTTTATACTTTTCATCTCCATTTTTATTCGGCCTATTTATTAAATCCTTGATTTAGGGTACTTTAGACTTTCAAAATATATAAAAATTAGAAAAATTATCTAAAAAATGATAAAAATAGTAGAAAATTATTTAAACACAAAAACATTTTATTTTTTGAAATTGCAATATTTTTGTTGTATCTATAACTATATTTGCTTACATTACATATATACTCTATGTATTGTTATATTATATGTTTAAACAGAAAAAGAATATAAAAATACAAAAAACAAATACAAAAATATAAAATAAAAATAAAATAAACATTTAAATAAAAAACCCACAAAATTTATTTTGTCTAAGTATTTAATAGACAAAGTGTGCTTTAATTTTATGTCTTGCCTGCTCTAACTCATTACTTCTTATGTTCAACCCCTACTTGCTTGCTATTATACATTCTTAGTAGGATATACTGAATTTTGACTCTTACTCTTAATTGCTTAATTATCTATGTGGGTTAATTGTTGAAACTACGGGAGGATTCGACTAGTCACTTCAGCGATAGTGAGCATGATTTGTCAGGCCATTAATAGCGACTCTGATTTTCTCGCTTTTATATTTTCTCACTTCAAATGGCGACATTGAGGGGGAGCATCGGTTTATAGAGTAGCTTTTGTCTCTTTACTTGCTTAGCCATTTTTGAGATTCTCTCTTTATTTGATTATCTATTTTGAATTATCTGACATCTCTTCTCTTGTCTTCCTGCGAGGGACCGCGGACTGAGGAGGATCGCCTAAGTGATTTTATGCAGCCTTGGGATGAGGAGCCGGCTATTCTGACCTAGCAGGCAGGAGAGAGCGGGAGGCTCTAGAGAGCGGACAATAGCCTAAGATTTTTATTTTCTGTTAGAGAGAGAGAGAGAGAGAGACTTATTTGGATTATTAATTTGTAATAATACATGTAATCAGGACTTTAGACACCTGGTCCCAATTTACAAGTGTTTGTTCACTTGGGGCTCACCAGATTTTGTCGAGATTTCATTGCTTTCTTTCGCTTTGAGAGACTTATTAGTTTTGTGCTTTCCACCATTTGTTTCTATTTATTTTGTGAAATGAGCCCTTAATTTTTAAGCTTTCTTGTTTCATGTAGTGTAAGGCCAAACACCTAACTATTTTGCATACACTTATAGTCTTCGCGTTTGGACTTAGATTTATTAATTGTTGGACACCTAGCTTTGAAACGGTGCACCGTGAGAGCACTCCCATACAGTGCTTGCAGGACCTACTGTAGTGGTCACCGATGAGGCTTCAAGACCGGACCCTAGGTTTCACTCTTGGTGTTTAACATTTGGTTCTTCACATTAGCTATTTCCTGCATAAGACTATTTCCGTGTGCATATCAACATATAGTATGTTTATAAATTCTTGTTTTGCATCCCGCATAGAGAGAGCTGGGAAGTTATGTAAGTCTTCTAACTGAGCATTCATTATTAAGGCACTAAGGTGAGATTTCCATCTTAGTGTCACCTTGCATTACTTTCCGCTATCTCCCTCTGTTTTTGGATCACATATGAATCAAATAAAATACAAAACGTTAGGCGTTTGTATTGAATTTACTCAAAGCAAGTGATATACAAAAAATTAAAAAGGGACTGTTAAAAATACTTGACCTAAATAATATCGATTAATTGGATTCATCGCCTTGGGTGAGTAAAGCCCTCATTTATTTTCAGGTTGCATTGGAATGTCTCCTTCCCAATGAGAGAGTGTCTTCGTAGGGATTAGAGCTCGAAACTCTGTCTGTGGATGCCTTGTGTATCACCTAGATTTTCGAAGTAGTGACACTTCGATCATACGTAGACGAGTAGGGTTTGGTCAATGATGATGTTCTCTATTGTGTAGAGCATCGACCTTGTCCGAAGTATTGAGCTTAGGTCATGCCTTCAAGGGGGTGTCTGTCTCATCGTCTTGCATCCGAGTAGGTCCTTGCACGCTAACGGGTGATTCCATTGCGAGCAAGATCCGAGTTAGTGGTTTCGCCTATCGGCTTCCTCCCTCTATTTCCTTGGCTGAGTAGGGGATTCATGAAGGGTTACAAGGACCTTAAAAAGTGTAGACTACTTGTTACAAAGGAGGAGGTGATGAATCCATGATTCCCACTCTTTATTCTTTTATTTTAGCTTTCCTTTTTTGACAAAATACCCTGTAAACACCTATAAATATAATAACTTAGTTGTCTATATGGCATTTTTAATATTGTATATTTAACATCATTTTTACAAAAATAAAAGAATAAAGGAAAAAGAAAAAGAATGATGTATTTAGAATAAATACAGAGTGACCCAAAACCCAAGAGAATATCAAGCCTTGACCTGGTCGCAAAATAAAATAAGTATAGAGAAATAGGGTCTACTATGTAGTGTATATATCACATATACTTGTACATATTTATTTATTTATAAAGCCAATTTATTTTACACAGTTGTATATTGTTAATAACATTATAAAAATAAAATAAAATCAAAAAAACAAAAGAAAAATAAAAATAAAATCATCAAACTTTGTATAAAAGACACATGTACATATCACATCCATTACTTATTTTATACCCTAAAATAATGTATAAAAATAAAATAAAAATTATTTTATACTCCTAAAATTATTTTATAAATAAATAAAATAAAAAATAAAGACATTTCTACAAAAATAATAAAATAAAAATACTTGTACATAAAACATAGGTATAATATAGATGTATATAATACTATATACTGTATATATGTTATTTTACTTTTCATAAAAATAACTAAAAATCATAGAAAAATACTTTGATAATAAACATTTTTTATTTTACACTTTTTATTTTAAATTCAGATGTTATTTTTTATTGATTTTCCCTTTATTTGGTAAATCTTGATTTTCTCATCAGTCCACATCAGATCGTTGACATCGATCAACGATCTCTTCCAGTCGAGTCAGGATGTCCTCCCTCTCACCGGAGCCATTTCTCCATTAACACGTTCCCATAATGACTTATTTTTCCCATCTATCTTATGCTTATGGAGAGCTAATTCATACACTCCCTAAATCGTTTAAAAAGAAACTACAAAATATTTGAGAAAATAAGCAGGAAAAAACATGTTTTTTTTCGCTAGCATTCCCCACTGATGGCAATAACAAAATCATCTCTGCCAAGATCATCTCCAGGCTATTGCAATATAGATCCAACTGAAGAAGTCAAGCGAAATGCTTCCTGCAATAGTCAGAAATAACACAACATTATCCGCTTGATCGTGCACTTCAACAATATCATAACGAGCATAGTTAGATAGATATCAAGCATGAGAGATCCATATTAGCTTTGATTTTGTCTCCTAATTATTCTAGCCTTAACTGAATTTGGAATTACATGATCCAAACTATTAGCAAAGAGTTCGTTCTCCAGTTCACCAAGTCGTTGAATCAAAACAAAGATCGAAACATGGTGCCCATAAATAGGTAGTTTAAATTGCTCAAACTCAAAATTGTGGCACAGTCATCAACTCGAAGCCTTCAGGAAGCAGTACATAGGGGAAAGGAAGGGCTCAACCCACCAACCAATGATGATGGCCAAACTCAGTGGTCCAAAGGATGAATAAGAGCAAGCAAAAGATCTTCTAAGAAGCTTGCCCATTTTCCGCAGCTGCCGCCTCAAAAGTCTCTCCCGGGACTAGGTCTGGGACATCGTCGTCGTCATCATTGGCAGCGCCTGCCGCATTAGGGACCTGTTGCTTCTGGAAATGCTCTGCTAGTTTCCTCAGGTTTTCAAGGTTATCTGGCCCTGAGAATACCGAGAAGAGAATCAGTCAAAGGTTTCGTCTAATTCTTGGTGATGTCTGTGTGATGGATGTGCGTGTTCTTTTTTTTCCATTTCTACATGATAAATTTCCTTGATTAACTTATTCCCGTTATTGCAGATGTTGCTTATTTCTGAGAAATGCATCTAGAAATTACAGACTTTATCCTCCTCCAACCTCATGTGTTTTTCCCTCAACGATATGCAGTAGACAAAATATGCCAGTGTTGGACTAATAAAGATTATGGATCTAAAGTACCCCACCTCAAAAGATAACCCCTGCTCACTAACATGAAAAAGAACCACGGCAGATATCAAGATTAGAACAAGAATTTAAACCAAAAAAAAGAGACCACAGGCTAATTTGTAGAGCAAGGGCCTCCTTGAGAGTGGAGATTTTCATGTACTTGCTGCAATGATCATGAATAATGACACGACAATGCGGGACGTGATCGCTAAATATACATACTAATTTTTATTTTATTTTTGAATCCAGTAAAACTCCGTTATTTTCAAAATACAAACTACAAAGTACACAACGAATCATAAACAATGAGTTGTGATTTATTTTTAATAAAAATGTATAATCATACCAAATGCAGTCCCCCATGTACTCCTTCCCCATACTGCATATTCACTAACTGGTGATGAGTAAAACAACTCTGCAAACCATATTTCTTAAACTTGACAGTTTGCATCCTTGCTAAAACCCCAAGAACTAAATATCTTAAACGGCCAAAATGGCAAATTTTGACGGTTAAATGTTACAGAAAAGTATCAAGTTGTCTGCTGATTCTCATACCCTCCATATTTTCAAAATACAAAGTACACAATGAATCATAAACAATGAGTTGTGATTTATTTTTAATAAAAATGTATAATCATACCAAATGCAGTCCCCCATGTACTCCTTCCCCATACTGGATACTCACTAACTGGTGATGAGTAAAACAACCCTGCATACCATATTTCTTAAACTTGACAGTTTGCATCCTTGCTAAACCCCCAAGAACTAAATATCTAAAACGGCCAAAATGGCAAATTTCGACGGTTAAATGTTACAGAAAAGTATCAAGTTGTCTGCTGATTCTCATACCCTCCGTATCTTTTCCGTATTTCAGAATGTGGGTCAGACGTATATAGGCAACATGAAGACACTCAACTTTTAAAGGAAAAAAATTACTAGCAAAGATGGGATTTCTTTTTTGGTGTAACAATATGGACTGATGATGATATGTTACTGAGTTCATGTAAAGGAATATTAGACAACGGACTTACCAAGTTGGTTTAAAATGTTGGGGAGGATATCCTGCAGCTCTGGAAAACAAATGTTCATATTTCAGTAAATAAACTGGAAATAATGCAATAAATCATACCATATAATTAATAAGCGTAAAATTAACAAAAATACAATTCAAAAATAAGAAATTCTTTAAAAACCCATGATTTTTTAAAAAGTTCAAGTGCACCATCTTTCTCATTTGTCTTTGAACTATAGTTGTTCTATATCAAGTTGCAAACCCCAAATATATACGGCTACTCATTTCCAGGGCCCTTAAGGTGCCCTATTGGCTTTTACCAAATGTCGCAATGGAATAACGCTGAAATATATGTCAATCGACACTGCCTGCTGGCACTGAGGCAATAGCGGTGATAATAACATAGCGGTAAATTTAAGAGAGGCGCTATTTACAAAGGTGCATCGTTCAATGACAATATAAAGATTGACACATGCCAAAAGAGGAGAAATTACTTCTTGTCTGAGGGGCTCCACTGACAACCCAGGTGTTGGCTGCAATAGATGCTTGCACTGGACATAAGTAGGTGCACATTAGCAAATCAATTATCAGAAGATAGATGGGATCTAAGGATGGATCTAACAGTCATCACCTTTGGGGTTTGAGAACTGAATCACCGTATCATCCTTGAAGATGTTGACTTCTTCAATACCAGGGATCGCATTTACTTGTATCCTTTTCAAAGTATTCTGAAGTCTTTTATCATCTGTGGTTGTTGTCTTGTGGACAGCCTTCTTCTTCCTGAGCACAACAGCCATCATCAGGAAATGATGTTTAAATACATGCCCAGAACAGGTTCCAAGTTATGCAAGAAAGAAAAACCATACATATACGAGGAAAGGGAAGCTATAGAAGTAGCTACTCCATGCCCATTCTCACTGCTTTTTTTTGGAAAATAGCACCATGGATTTTTACAACTATATCCGGCTAATATGTCATTCAAATTTCTTCAGAAACAGAGACTCCTATGCCCTCCATACAGAACAGTTAATTTAACGGTCTTAGATTTGTTATAATCGACATGTTCTGGATGGAGGGCATGGGAGTCTATGTTTCTGACGAAATTTGAATTCCATATTTGAGGGATATAGTTATGAGAATCCATAGTGGTATTTCAAAAAAAACAGGCGAAAAATGAGCATGGAGTAGCTAAGGTTAGCTACTTCATGAAGTAGCTTCCCTTTCCTCTACATATATATCTCCCTTAAACAAGGGCAACAACAACAAAGCCTTCTCTCATATTAAGTAGGGTTGGCTACAAGAATTCTTTGCATCCATTCAGATCTATTTTGGATCATTTTCAGAGTAATTAAGATCCATCAACAATCTCCTCCCAGCACTTTTTGGACCTTCCTAACCCCTCCCACAATTGGCTCAACATCCCAAATCTCACATACTCTAACACGTGCATCAACAAACCTCATTGCAAATGACCAAAGCACCTTAAGATGTTCTCCCATCTTATCTTCAATCATAGCTACCCCCCCCCCCCCGCAACTCCTTTTTAAAATGAAAAAAGAGCATCCACCATATAGGTGTGTGCCCAAAAACTTCACCATTTATCACCTCTAAGTAATTACAGTACAAACCTATTATAGGCAATGAGAAAACAAGAAATTACAAGTTCCAACTCTCAACTAGTGTCTTGGCATGTGCCACTACATTTTCGCCGTATACATGATCATGTCGAAAGACTGCACCATTTTTGGCAATCCAGAGTGACTAGACCATAGCTAAATATCCCGATCTCTCCTTCTCAATGTGATTCCACCCGGCCCCAATGGACTCCCAGAAGCCCGATTTGCCATCATTACACACCGCATGCTTCCTAAATGAGGTCCAATCTTCCAATGAGCATCTACACTTGAAGAAAAGATAATATGCATCTTCCATTGCCCTCCTGGCATCTCATGCATATTAGGTCAGCATTCACGCAAAACGATCTCCTGTTAAGAGTTTGCCCCTTCTGAAAAATTATAGAAACACCTTCACATGAGTAGGCACATTCCATTTCCATGTTCTTATACAGTCTGCCTCGCATCCCCTTGAGTTGAAAATCATAGGACCCTTCAGTGCTCTGTACGCCTTCTCCACTAAGATCCCATCACACCGGATCCAGCAATCCAGCACATCGGAGGTTCGGACACACCCTCAAGTTCCTCCAACAACACTAACAGCTCCCCCAATCGTTGATCTGAAAGTTCAGATCTAAACTGCAGAAAGAAGGATTGGTCGTCCCAAACCTCAACCATCGAAGCATCCTGGTGAGTAAACAGCGCCATCAACTGCGGGAAACACACCTAAAATCCCCTTGCTCTAATTGTCCATCCATAACTTGAAATAGTTACTGTCACTACGAATGTCTCAAGAAAGGTTGAATCTCATGCGCCACGCCATATACGCCTCTACAGAAATACGAATGCCTTGCCTCAAACTCCCCAGGTTAAAAAAGAGTTGATGGGCTCATAGATCTTGGGATAATAATGCAGACCAAACTGTCACAATCCCCCCATATAGGAGCAATCCACTTGCTGAACAATGTGTTGTTCATCTCCTCCAAGCTGCACCCCCTAAGACTCACATCCTCCTTTGAACAGGTGAAACCGTCTTCCAGTCCACTAAAGGGAAAATGTATGCATGCTCAGAGGACGACCAAAAGAATCTCCTCGCGATGCCCTCTAGTCCCTTCCTTAACCCCACAGGGACAAGCCTAGCTGATAGAAAGAAAATATAGACCACGAATAATACCGATGTCAACAACAACAATCTGCCTCTAGACATACAAACATACTTCCAATATACTAGTCTCAATTCCAGTTTTTCAATAACCGGCAACCAATCTGTCATACACATCCTCCCTGCCTCAAGTGGGTCACGAACGTAGCGCATCGACAAGTGGCTTCGTGGGGAGCGCAACCAATCTGCCCATCTCACAGCCTTCTCCTCCACTAAACAAAAATATATGAATTCAGAATTCTCCATGTTGATTCGTAATCCCGAGACCGTACCGAAAATGTCAAGAACAGCAAGTGTCTCGCCATAATCAAGTAGATCGCGTCCGAGAGTGTAATGGGAATGTGGTGTTCCACCTTGCAAGAACATCTTTCTTGGGAAGCAATAAAATTAAAGATCGGTCGATCCTAACGAGGCCATAGTTCCTCTCCGCGAACTCCGCCACCACCTTCATCACATCATATGCAATGAGATCCCAAACCTCCCTGTAAAAGAATACCAGGAAAGCATCTGGACCTGGGCATCCATCCAGGTTAAACCCGAAAAAGGCTTCCAGAACCTCCTACACCCCAAATGGCTCGCCATCTCCTCCGCATCATCACCCGTAATGTGGCTTGTCTCCACCCCCAGCCACCTTGACCTGTTGTGAGTCCCACGCCTACTCATGTTCTTGAAGTAGCTCGTCACTTCAATCGCAATATCCACCTCCCTATGCACTTCCACGCTCCTAACCACAATCGCACGAATCAGGTCTCTTCTTCTACCATTTGTCGTATTATGAAAGAATCTCGTAATTATGTCACCCCCTTCAATCACTTCTACCTTGACCTCTATCTATACTCAAATTACCGCTTCCTGTCCTCCATAAGTTTTTAGACCACCCCACGACTCAAAATCTCCTCGTCATCCAGCTCCATGTCATCCTCCAACAGGTAGGGCTGCTAATCGAATCAAACATGTTCGTGTCCGATTAGAGTTCGCTCGATAATAGTTCGATTAATGTTCGTTCGTAGCTCAATGAACTGAACATGAACATCAAATTGTAGTTTGATAACTTAATGAACCGGACATGAACTTAGTATAAGTTCGTTCGATAAAGGTTCGGGTTCGATAATATCACACACATACATATACATGTAAATTGTATTTACATTATATAAACATAATGTAAATATATTTAATTCCTAATATACATTAATATAATATTACATAACACACTCCAACCCACCTTATTACATATACAATATACATATTTTTATTAAATTTCCCACCACCCTTTCCCAATCCCTACCCCACCCAATCCCCACCCCACAACCCTTTACCTTTTATAATTCAATTTCCTAGGGACCCCATCATAATTTACCCATCATAATTATTCCCAATTTCCAATCACAAGATTCACAATCCATCTGTATCCCTCTCCACCCCAATTTCAAACACGCCGCACGCGTATACTCCAGCCTAACGAGAACAGAGAAACTCATTCAAGCATTCCGCCTCCCCTGCACAGGTGCGCATCGATCGTCGTACGCCTCCCCTTCTGATCCGCTTGAGTGCCTCCCCTGCTAGCCACCGCACTTACACCTCCATGTCGTTCACCGCCACTGCGGGTTGTTGCACGATCCCTAGCGACTACGACCACGCCGGTGCCGTTTTTTCCTTGTTCTACATTCCAGGTTGTCGCACGCTTGGTTGTGGTAACGATACTAATAGATCACATTTTTTACACTTGTTATTTTGCAGTTATTTTTTATGCAGACCAACTGTTCGATAAAATACTTGAGAAGAATAACATATAACAAATTTTCCTGTAAAAGAGATCCACACCACATTTGGCTTTTAAGAAGGGATTGAGTGATGATAAAAGTTTATAGAGGAATGATCACACATTGTGTTCTGTTTATTTCAGTCCTATGATGGATTGATTGAAATTTTTGGTGTTGGTGCAAGCCTTACCGTTGCATAATGGGGTTGGTTTTCATGGGTAGAGATTCTCCATGGAAAAAGTAAGTGAGCATGCTAAGGTTGTGCTTGAGTCTATCCTCTGTTCAAGAAAGCGGTCCGTGCGGCCGCATATGCCTAAGCGGCCTCCTCAGCGCACCGATTACATGAAACCCCGTTTTATGCGCAATTTGCGCATATATGGCCCGCATATGCAGGTTGTGCAGGTGCATATGTGCTCTATGCACCCGCTTAAGGTCCAGTTGGCTAATCGAATCCGGATCTTAAAATTCAGATCTTGTATTATTTTGATTCTATATATTAAATCAGATTATGTAATACTATCTTTGTTGATTTTGATATTTAGTTGTACTATTTTGAGCTCTACATGAAAATCATTTTTCTTAGATCTTCTATTGGACTAAATTTATTTATAAATTCAGTTTAGTTGTAGCCACTTTTGTAGATATTTATTTATTTTTAAATAAAAAATAGAAAATCGCGTAGAACCGCATATACCCCGCATATGCCCCCGCATACCGCTTAATTGCTATTCAGTGACCTGTCCGAACGCATACGCATACCGCTTTCCTGAACCTTGAGTCTATCTATTGATGTCCATTTCTTTATTACATTGATGTGCAGTTTATATCATAACTTATTTTATATAAATAATATCTTTTGAATAAGCTGTGAGAAATTATTTAAGCTAATCATGTTCCATGTAGATGTCTGCTTCGAAAATTCCTTCTTCACAAGATAGTGCATCTGTAATGCACATCCAAGAAGTTGATTGTGATGACATTAATGCAAAACAAGATGAGGGCCCCGAATCTACTGGTGATTGTTTGCATGCTAGAAAAGGAAGGAAGAAAAGATCTAAAGTACATGAAATATTTTCCCAGGAGTTAATTAAAACTGCATCTGGTTCTGAGTTAAGGTGGAAGTGTAGAGATTGCCCTAAATCATTCAAAATTATTGCTTCTGGAACAACATCTCATTTAACGAGACACAGCAAGTTTGAGTGTATGGCGAGGGTGAACGTGGATAAAAAACAAAAAACCTTATCTTTCGGTGCACCATCTCCACAGTCTGATTTTTTGAGCACGCTGGCCTTATCTAGCACCAAGTTTGACCAAATGAAGGCCCGTGAACTTATTGCAAAATTTATAATTGCACATGAACATCCTTTTAGTATTGTTGAGGAGTTTTGGTTCACCATTCTTCTTAAGTATTTCAATCCAAACTTTACAAAGGTATGCAGAGCGCTACCATCACAAATGATTGCATAAAGATTTTTCATTCTGAGAAGGAAAAATTGAGAAAAAAACCTTTCGAATGTACACATGATTAGTCTTACATCAGATACATGGACATCAATTCAAACAATAGGCTACATGTGTTTAACTGCTCACTATGTTGATTCAAATTGGAAGCTACAGAAACACATTCTCAATTTTTTTGAGTTGGAGCCACCGCACACTGGAATTGGCATCACTGATGCTATTTTGAATTGCTTGGTTGAATGGGGTATTGACAGTAAAGTCAGTAGTATCACATTGGATAATGCTTCCAGTAATGACGTTGTGAGGACATTAGTTGACACTTTTAGGGGAAGAGACTGCCTATTTTTTCAAGGAAAAATTTTTCATGTGCGATGTTCTGCACACATATTAAATTTGATGGTCCAAGATGGATTAAGTACACTTAACAATGCCATTTCCAATATTAGAGAAAGCGTCAAATACTTAAAAAAGAGTGTTGCACGTCTTAAAAAAAATTTGGTGATATTGCCAAGCAATTGAATATCCCAACTTCAAGGGGATTATCCATGGATGTTCCTACACGTTGGAATTCTACTTTCTTTATGTTAGATTCTGCACTTTCATACAAGTCCGTATTTCAAAATTACGCAAGAAGGGATGATAATTATAAATGGTTGCCATCTGAAGAAGATTGGGAGAAAGCAGAAAAAATTCGGCCTCTTCTGAAATTATTTTATGAAGTTACACAAGTTTTTTCTGGCACTTCATATCCAACTGCAAATTTGTTTCTTCCAAAAATATGGAAAGTAGCTGAAATTTTAAAAGAAAAGGTGCAATCTAATGATGAGTACATTAAGAAAATGGTTGTTGCAATGAAGAAAAAGTTTGACAAATATTGGAAAGAATGTAGTCTTTTGATGTCCATCGCCACAGTTCTTGATCCTAGATACAAGCTAAAATCAATTGAATTTATGTATGAAAGGATTTATGAAGTTTTGGATGCTCAGGAACATATTGCAAATTTGAGAAATGACATGTCAGATCTTTGTGAATTTTACGCTAACAGAATTGGCATGAATAATAAAGAAAGCAAGCTTCTTGATCAGAATGGAGAATCCTCTAATTCTTTCAAAAGTAAAATGACAAGTGAGGCTGAAATAGATAATTATTTGGATAATGTGGAAAGTGAGCCTCCTGAAAAGTCTGATTTGGATAGATACTTAGAAGAGCCTACATTGAGATCCAGAAAAGGTGATCCTACTTTTGACGTGCTGGATTGGTGGAATAGTAATTCGTTGAAGTTTCCAATCCTTTCAGTGATGGCAAGTGAGCTTCTATCGATTCCGGTGATATCAGTTGCTTCAGAGTCAGCTCTTAGCACGGGAGGAAGAGTTCTTACAGATTATAGAAGTTCTCTGTTACCTATAACTGTTGAAGCTTTGGTATGCACAGCAGATTGGATTAGAAATTCAGAAGATATTGCTAAATCTTCCAATGTAAGAATTACAAATAAAATAACATTTGAATTTTTTACTATTGTTTAATTAATATTATTTTTCTTCATAGGTTGACATCTCTCAGGATGAAAGTTTGAACGTCATGATTCCCATTTAGAATATATCACCTACTTAAAAACAGGTTAATTTAGATATTTGATTTGATTCGTTTTAATATGTACACGAATTTTTATGTTGACTAATAGTTTTTTTCTGTAATGCTTTCGTAGGGACTTTGGAATCCAATTAAGCGAGAAGACTATCCCTTAAACATTGATGCGTGGCTTCAGCTTGGAATTGTCAAATTTTTGTTGCTAGTGTGCTACTTGCTTGTGTTTTTATTGTTTTCTACTGTGCTACTTGCTAGTATTTTTTATTGTCTATTGTGCTACTTACTGGCATTTTTTTTGTCTTTTGGGACCAATTTCTTAATTGAGACAATATAATGCATTTTGGGATCGAGTATTTGCAAGAAATCATGTCATTTTGTCGTGTGTGTTTTTGTAAGATTATTTCGTTAACATGTTTTTTTTTGAATTTATATTATTTGTTGAATATTGCCATTTACTAGTGTGACTTCTTTGATATCTATGGACAAGTGGTTGTACTTCTTAAAGAAAAAACAAGAAGAGTATTCAAGATATGTATGTATTCCTCCTTTTTTTCACCATGTATAGCTATCAAATAAAAAAATTTATGATGTAGCAATGGTTGTGATGATATATTGTTAGGATCAAGTGGATTTCAATGCAACGTTTGTCTATTGACAACAATATAAATGGATAAACATCAGAGGTACCAAAGAGGTAAGTAAAGTTTTTTTAATTTTTATCTTATACTGGTATTTTGATAATTTTATTATGCATAGATGTTTATGATAGTTATATCTTGATAGTGTAAATTCTAAAATAATGCCATATTGAATACAACTTGAAAATTATGAACAACCTAAATATCATAATACATCCAACTTAAGGCTGTCGAACTATCGAACTTTGTTATTGAACTTGTTCATTTTAGGATGTTCAGATTAAAAACTCTGATAACGAACTATTATCGAACCGAACTCGAACGTTCGTTATGCAAACGAACTCGAACTCGAACATAAGAAACCGAACTTTTATCGAACCAAACTCGAACTCAAACTCTCGAACTTCCTTATCAAACCGAACTCGAACATAGGTACGTTCGTTACAGTTCGGTTCAATTAGCAGCCCCACCAACAGGTCAAGTTTAACCAAATCATCTAGGGCATGATTTCCTCTCAACCCATGCTCAGCATTGTTAGCCCTCTTGAAGTCCATAAGCATACGTCGCAGACTCGCAACACAGTCAGCTTTGAGGTTAGCCTCATTGTAGCAAACCCCTCCCACCTCTAGATCCATCCAGAAAGAGATGATCACTTCATGGAAACCCTCCTTCAACAGCCAACAATTCTCAAATATGAAATACAAGGAAGATCATCTGCCAATGCAAGTATCAAAACAAAGAGGCGTATGATCGAATCTAGATCTAGGTAGTGAGGTAACGTCCGCTATATTAAACATCTCAAAGACATCAACTGACAAAAGAAATCGATCAATACGTGATCTCGATGATGAGCTCCTCCACATATATTTGCAATTTATCGCATCAAAGATATGCAGGTTTATCTCCTACATCACGTCAGTAAAAAGGCATGATTCAAGATCATGCACGCCTCGTCTACCAGGTATATCCTCTGCATATAATGTGACATTGAAGTCACCTCCCACCACCCATGCCAAATCCGAATCCTCTCCCTATGCCCCGTAGTTCTTCCCATAAAATCGCATTTGTAGATGTTCTCGAGATGTCGTATATCGACGAGATGACGAGGTGGGATTGGTCTGCCTTGTTGATTAAGAGAATCGAAACTGAGTCAAAGTCACCTCAACAGCCATGTCGAACAGATTCCCGTTCCAAGCAATGACCAAACCCCCAGAGCTACAATTCGCTAACACCATGCTAAACTCTGTGAGATGAGGGTCACAAATGGAGTTCCACCTCACGGAATCCCACGAATAGATTTTTGTTTCTTGCAAACAAGCTACATCAATCTTCCATATAGCCAACAAGGAACTAATTGTCAATCTCTTCTCAAATTGGTCCAATCCACGCACGTTCCATGAGAGTAGTTTCATTTGGAAACCGAGGGGACAGTCCCTGCCAATTGAATCCCCACCTTTTGCGCAACTTCTAGTTCGAATAGCCTCTTCAACGCCTCCCCCTACCACCATCGAAGAAAGAGCTCTCATTATTTTTGCAACAACTATCACATCTACCTCCCCCATCTCTCCTTCCCCGATACCAACTTTTCCCTTGTCCTCAAACCTCATTTCTTCGAACACAAGAACCGATGCTTCATCTTCTAAATAGATGTCCTCTTCTCTTACGCAGGCCAATCTCCCGACTTCCCAGTCGAAAGTGTCCCCTGTCGACGCTTCCTCGCAAAGCATCTCAACTGTTGTCTTGAATCCCGCCTACTCCAAAGAACTTCCCCCTCATTATGCAAGCTTCTTTGCCCTACTGCAGTCGACCCCACCCTTTACCTTCATGTGATGAGGAACCATTGGAAGGACCCTCAGAGAACCCAACATCCTCTAATGTGATGCATCATCGGTAGACAAATCAACCACCTCCGTGGGTACACCACCATGTCCTAGATGGCTTGATGTCACCCAGCTTGCAGTCCAAAAATCACATATGCATAGGGGAGCACTTCTCCAATGTGGTCCATCGATATCAAATCCTCCTGAGGGTCAAAGAATTCAACCAGGTCTAAGATTTTCAACTCAGGTCTTGTGTCTGTGAGCAGTCCCAAGTTCAGGTCTTGAAACCCTTTTCGACTATAAAGTGAGAGTGTGCATCTAAGAAACCCGAAGAAGTAATAGGGCCTTGGAGTTTACCTGATTCCAAAAAACCCGAGTCGATCCTAATAAAAACTGCAGTCAATACGAAAGCGGTGGTATTAGGGTTTCCTAATAAAGCAGCTGAAGTACCGCCTCCGAGTTATGAGGAATCCGAGAGTCCTAAAGAGACTGAGAGCTTCGCCGCACCATCCGACTGTTGAACTTCTCCATCAACAGCATCCTCTGATCATGTCCACCGCCATCCTGCCATCGATGGGTGTTTCATCCAAAGGTACAAGCCAAATCGTCACCAATATACGCTTGAGCCACAACTTTTCCATCATCAAAGCTGGTGGTTTGGAATCACGCATCGAGACAATCACCTCTGATTCCTCTCCTAGCCTCGAACTTAAGATGCAAAGCTTTAGTACCTCACCCACATGCAATAAAGCCTCTCTCATAGCCCACCTTCGGCATCTCAACGAGATGCCCAGAATCTTCAATTTACAGTTCTCGTCCGACCAACCCAAAACACTGTCTTTTTATCAAGGGCGATGCTACCGTATTAGCCCCTTCAATTCTGATGGCCAGGATTCGTCTAGGTCTCCCTCCAAAACCTCCTTCGCTCCTTTTACTGAGAGGCCCCTTACCTTAGACAGAGCATCCATCCCGAAAGGCCCAGAACATATATCATCACTCCAGGCAATCTCGTCGTCGAGAGCCCTTCTGTGAATATTTTTAGCATTTCCTCATCGCCTTCCCCGATCAGTATATCGTACAGTAGTTGTTCGCTCACCGCACCTTCAGAAAGCCGTAGCAAAACTGACGCCAATTCTACTTTCGATTGAAACTTCTAATGGTTCTCCTCCACAACAACAGCCTATTGGGGTACCCATTGTTCGCAGTCATGGTATTAAAAGGCTAGCCTCGAGGCGGTCGAGGCGAAACGAGGTGGTGCCTTTTAGCCTCGAGGCATACGCCTCAGATGGAATTGATGAGGCATACGCCTCAGAAGGTCGAGGCGACCCGAGGCGGTGAGGCGGTCGAGGCGAGGCAAGGCGGTCTGTGAGGCATTTTCTGGAATTTAAAGTATTTTTAAGGATTTAAATTATTTTATTGGTAGTTTTAGATGCTTATAAATGTATAGTTATCTAGGATATATATTTACAAGATGAATGCTTGGAATTTTAAGTTTATTCATATACATATTAAGCATTATACTTGTCTAATTTTTCAAGAAATTCTTAATATTGCACTTTTAAATACACAATCCATAAAGCTTAATGAAAAACTAGTGTTAAGAGAGGTGACATAATGAGCAACATAATATACCAACTAGAAAAAAGCAAGATTAGATGCAAGGCATGTCAATGTTGTCATATTTTATATATTAGTCATATAACAAAAACATCTAATCATATTTTTTATGAACCTCAATATTTTTAACAAAAAAATATATTGTCTTTGATATTTTAATGACAATTATAGCTAATGATTCTATTTTTGATTGGGTACAAATTTACTAGATAGGTTTATAGAGTTTACATATCCTTTTTCCACGTTCTTATCTTCATAATTTCATCATATATTGCAATGTTATATATTACATGTATGTCAATTAAGATAATTTCATCAGTAAATATATTTATTATAGTTTTTATAAGTATTTTCATATACAAACTGAGGCTTACGCCTCGACCGCCTCGAGGCAACGCCTGGCCTCGTCTCTAGGGAAAACGCCTCGTTCTGCCTTTCATTTTTTCAAACCTTGCTCGCAGTCAAGCTCCTTCGACCAAGAGCCCTTGGTTTTGCAATCTCTCCGACGATGGCCCAGGCTGCTACATCGGAAGCATAAAGGTTCCATCGCCACACAGGTCTTAAAAAGATGGTCCTCCTTGTCGCAACGGAAGCACCACGAAGTCGCTCCTCCTTTGGGCTTCAGTCATGATAGCCTCTGTTTCTTCTTCGCATCGCTCCAAGTCCCCCCCCTCCCCCCGCCAACTCCTCCATAACGACATCATCATGCTCTTCATCACATGCTCGCTCCTCCTTGCTAGTTTCTCCTATTAGGGTGGCCCTTTGATCACCAAACGCGAAGATATCCACGCTTTCCCCACCACCTTCACCTTTCTCTCTCCCCCCTGCTTCTGCCCCCGACCTCTCCCATTTCCTAAACTCGAAGGACGAAGATGCCCCCCCTAGCACCTGATGACCTGACAACTAAAACCTCGGTTCTATATTGAGACTATGAAATAAAGAGTCAACACTACGCATAATGAAAGATAAATTAGAGACATAATTAGGCAGAATTGGCAACTTCGTTAGAGAGAAGAAACATAATTTAACAATAATCAAGATGTGCAAAGCTACAAAAACCTAGTTATAACCTTTTAAGATGCCCATTGTTAGAAAACATGAATGCAAAAGCGGAATGATAAACAGAGCATAAACTAGAAATATAAACATGGAAGAACAGAGATTTTAACGTGCAACCCTACTCCCTAAGGAGTGCGATGAAACCACGGGAGAAGGCCTCAAAGGGTCATATGCTTCATTGTTTTTCTCATCTGAATACAAGAGGTGTGGGGGTCTATATATAGCCCCCACTGAGTCTCTACATCTCCTAACTGGTAGATGTGGGATTAAAAATTTGGATGTGGTAAAAGGGACCTGGAGGAATCCATTTACTAATCTGCCCACATAAGTGACGTATATAAACAAATTCTCCAACACTCCCCCTCAAGCTGGAGCATGTAATAATGCTCAGCTTGGACAAATAAAAAGAAATCTCAACTCACGCTACAAGACACTACGGACAATATCAACTCAACGCGTACAACTGTTGGTTGTTGTCGAGGACGTTGCTTCTCATGCCATGCAGGTGAGGAGGACGAACGGGTTGGAATGTGAGTCAACTGAATCTCCTCGTCGGACAGCATGCAAGGTTCAGGAAAGCGGTATGCGTATGCGTTCGGACAGGTCACTGAATAGCGATTAAGCGGTATGCGGGGGAATATGCGGGGTATATGCGGTTCTACGCGATTTTCTATTTTTTATTTAAAAATAAATAAATATCTACAAAAGTGACTACAACTAAACTGAATTTATAAATAAATTTGGTCCAATAGAAGATCTAAGAAAAATGATTTTCATGTAGAGCTCAAAATAGTACAACTAAATATCAAAATCAATAAAGATAGTATTACATAATCTGATTTAATATATAGAATCAAAATAATACAAGATCCGAATTTTAAGATCCGGATTCGATTACCCAACTGGACCTTAAGCGGGTGCATAGAGCACATATGCACCTGCACAACCTGCATATGCGGGCCATATATGCGCAAATTGCGCATAAAGCGGGGTTTCATGTAATCGGTGCGCTGAGGAGGCCGCTTAGGCATATGCGGCCTCATATGCGGCCGCACGGACCGCTTTCATGAACAGAGACAGCATGTGCTCTATATTGTGCATGTCAGATTCACTGCAATTGAATGAGTCTCCTCGTCGGAGTACTCTGGCCCACCACAACATATTGACAACTGTTCCATCTCTAAAAAGGATAGAAAAGAGCATCGCTAATTATCCATATGGAGATCTCTAAAGATGGGTGTCTCTCATAGGGATCTTAAAGTGGGTTCTCTCTCTTAGGTATCTCAGAAGGATCTCGTACTGGAATTCATGATCGCTGCAGAATGGAGTCTGAAGAAGTCTCCTCATCGGAGAACTGGGTCTCTCCCATTTGGCACAGAGAATGGTACTCTACTCTGGAGTCCCTATAAAACCACATGAAAACCCTAGCCAACATGGCATAGGAAATGGTACTCTACTCTGGAGTCCTTATGGCACACATGAAAACCCTGGTCGAAACACAAAAGATGGATACCATATAAAAAGATGGCATACATGTGCTCATCTGAAAAGATCGCATACATGTGTGTGTCTGAAACTGAAGACTTGGAACCAATCTAACGTCGAGTCTGAATATCTTATCATCTGTAGAGTCTGGAAAATCCGGTTGGTCTGGAAACTGATATCTGGAACAGACTTGTGATTCTACACAGTACTCCCCCTTTCTCTCGTACTGGTCGAAAAATGAATATCGACCAATTTGGGAGAAGGCAAGATAATGGGGAGAAACATGCATTTTTTCCAGCTATTTCATGCGTCATCATTTTTTAAAATAGCCATCATTAAGTTTTTTTAAATAACTCGTATCATATTTTTTCGATTTTTCCTTCCTTTTTTTTGCTAATCTATTGCGTATGTCTATTCATTATACGTGTCTTTTTCATACTTCTCCTTTTTCCTTTTTTTGAATAAGAATTGTCAACCCACTTCGGCCCCTCGTTTTTTTCTCTCTGAACTCCCAGCCCGTTTGGGCTTACATAACTAGTGGGCCTCCCTCTTCCTTTTTCAGGCACGGCCCATTGTGGGCCTAAACTTCACGCCTCATTTTTTTGATGTGGTAGGCTCCCAAGGGCTTAAAAAAACAAGCACCACTTTAGGGTTCCTGATTGGGAACCCCTCTCATCTAGGAAGATGGGTGCCGCCACTCGATAGCATGGAGGCTCCGCTTGGGGACAATGATGGAGGCTCCGCCTAGAGATGATCGGCGAAGGGCTAGAGGGCGTCGCTTGTGTCTGGCTGTGGAAAGATGCGTCGCGTAACAAGCTTCTCGCTTGCTGGGAGGAGAGGTCTACACCGTCGAAGCCACTGGAGAGGAGGTCGTTTGCGCACGAAGGGAGTTTATGTTGCTCAAGCGTCGAGGATGGGGGCAGAGGCTGTTGGGAGCAAGGTCATCTCGCTAGGGGTGCCACCACAGGGAGACCTCGAGCATCGAGGATCTTTGTGCGTCGCCTGCAAGCATGAAATGAGGGAGGCACGGCTCGCCAGGGCACTCAAGATGCTCCTGGGGTTTGCACAAGGTGGAGCTCCACGCACCTGCACCTGCGATGCGATGCCTGGAGGATGCAGCGCTACTTTGATGGGTCACGCACGCTGAGATGTGCCACCCTGGGGCTTGTGCAGATGATGCCCTCGTCGCCAGAGCGGAGCAGCATGGGGTTGCGCGTAAGGGGCTCGCATGGGATCAGGGCCCTGGAGTTGCATGTCTCGGTGAAGAACAGCGGCCTGTGATGCTGCCATGTGCTGGAGAAGATGCGTATATGGTTTGGATCGGCACCACCTTGATCTGGAACGGTTCACGCATCGTGGCGGCATGTTTTAAGGCTCTTCCTGAAGCTTTGGAGGGGCGTCGTTGCCACTACTCTAGGTCATGGATCGTCGCCATTTCACAAACAAGTATCGTACGCAAAGCAATTGCGCACGATTGAATCCGCTTGAGATCTAGAACTGGATTATTACACAATGCAAGAGATGCTTAGGGTTCCAGAATGAATCCTAGAACTTGATAGAACAATAAATCAAAGCACGAACTCGATCGATAAAAAATCTCCAATGATAATACTTCAAAATCAACCAAGAACGACCCGCTCTGATACCATGTTAGAAAATAGGAATGCGGAAGCGGAATGATAAACAGAGCATAAACTAGAAATATAAAGTTGGAAGAACAGAGATTTTAATGTGGAAACATAATCCCTGGGAAGCGGGATGAAACCATGGGAGAAGGCCTCAAACCGTCATATGCTTCATTGCTTTTTCTCATCTGAATACAAGAGATGTGGGGATCTATATATAGCCCGCACTGAGTCTCCACATCTCCTAACCGGAAGATGTAGGACTAAAGACTTGGATGTGGTAAATGGATCCTGGAGGGATCCATTTACCCATCTCCCCACATAAGTGACACATATAAACAAATACTCCAACACCCACAAAAAGCCATTTTACCATCCAATAATAAGAAATTTGAGTTGCCGAGGACGAATCAGCATAACCGCTAACAAAGATTTACAAACAACTTTTTTGATCTGAGTATAGCAATTATTAAAATAAGCTGTCTATAGACAGAAGATCCATTGGTCCCCAAAATTAAGATTTGACCGTTAAAATGACCAATCGGCGTGTCCTAAAAAAACTTATGCATGTGCTATGGTATTGAACCGCCCTTCACAGCTACAGGATTTCCAACGGTCGACATTATGAGTTTAGTTGAAAATATCATCACAGATTTTCCTCAGGAAAAGTTCAAAGGTGCAACCACAAGTGAAGGGTAACAGGAGTCCCCCATCCTAATATAAATATCCTTTTTGAAACAAAAATCAATCAAAAAAGAACCATAAGATCACAGGGGTTATTATGCTGATAAATACACGTTCTAGAAGAGTTTTTCCTACTGATATAAAAAATCCAGAATTTTTCGTCATCTTCGATAACGATTACTTAAAAGATGAATATTCCTAATTAGTTCAAATAGTTATCCAATAAGTCCAGTATTTGTAAGAGTTTCAAAACCTTTGAAAAATATCAAGAAAGCTACCACTCAAGGATCATAGGCAATAACTCAATGACCAAATGAGTTTTAGTATGAACAAAGATTCACAAAATGAGAAGGATTGTAGGCCAAAACCTGCGAATACTCCCTTTTCCACCAGTGCGAACAGCACCAGCCATCTTCATGAGCTTTTCCCGATTCATCTCTGCAAGTATGGGCTAAATGAAGGAAAACAGAACAAGGTGCTGCAAGAAAAATCAATGCAAAACATGGCATAAAGTGTGCAAAATAAATGTGAACAATAAAGATGGTAGATAAAATTCAAAAATACCCTAAAAACCAAATCAAATTCATGTTTATAAATATATGATTTAGATATAAAGCACTAGAGATGTACATGATCTCATTTAAATTTCAAGGATTCACATTTGAGCAATTTTTTGTACTTAGAAACCAAGCTGCCTATTAAACCCAAACAAAATGGGCACTAAGCTAACACATGATTACCAGGGTTTCTTATATATTAGAAGTAATGTAATTATTCTTAATACATAAGATTAACAAACCAGGTATTGATGTTATCAGCAAACTACTTCGTTTAACAAAGGAAATATCAAATTTGATGTGGACATCTCTTGAATCTTTCTGAGTTAGCTTGGCTCCAATATAAATCAACCGCCTTACTCTAGAAAATCAAAGGAAAGGTTCCCATGAAATGTCTACAATAAACATTATTAGAAACTATGTTTTACGTTAAACTGTGGAACTACCAAACACAAGCAGAATTTGGAACCACAGGGTACGAGTGACCACGAAGTAATCAATTGGCCAAATATCATAATGAAACAAACAAAGCTTACGTGGCATTCAGAAAATTTTGCATTTACCTATTTAGAGTTTGTTATAAAGTAATGATGTGATCTTGATTAAGCTACAGGAACTATTTATTGCGACTGTGAAATTTATGCTTAGAAATGCATTTTTGAATTCTTTTTCAATGAATATCATGTCTAAAGAAGAAAAACAGGTAGGAGAGAGAGTAGGGCTGAGAGAGGCCGGGAGAGAGGCTTACGAGGGGAGGAAAAGGGACATTTGATTGGTGCTGCTGGGAGAGGTTGGAGAGGAAGGTTCGGTCACTGTAAGGCGCAAGAGGAGGCACGGCGCTCACACAAATGGCAGATCTGCAGATGCACATTATCATGCCCTGCAGGCATTTTTTCCTTCAGTGGGGAGCACCCTTGTCTCAGTATTGTTAAAACTTAAAAGCTCTCCGGGCGCTCGCCTAGGCTCCCAGGCGAGGCAAGGCGAGGCCCTAGCACCTTGCCTCCTTCCAGGCGAGGCGTTTTGCCTCAAGCGCCGCTCAGGGCGAGCGCCTGGCTTGAGGCTCTAGGCGCACGCCTAAAGCAAAAGTAAGGCTTTTTGCCCACTTTGTGTGATTTTCATCCATGTTTAGGTTTTTATATTAGATATATATTAGTTCTAAGTATCATTAGCACATATACTTATACATATGCACACATATGTATATGTAATTTCCACACACTTCTATTTCATATACGTATACATGTACATTCATGTTTTAGTTCTAGATATTACATATACATTTTGACTAAAAAGTATATATTCTTCTCTCTATATATTAGCTTGAAGTATTATAAATACATATATATACACATATAAATAGACAAAACACGCATGTATATATAGGCATGTACTACTTATATATAAACAGATACACATGTATGCAAATATATATGCATACAAATACACATACATACAAATACACACATAAACACAAATATTTAATACATATACATACATATGCAATTACATGCATACATTATATATACACAAATTAATAAATAGTGGAAAATATAATTTGGTGATAGCATATACATATGCATACACATACATATACATAGACATGTGCATGCACACATTTATATACACGCTTATAAACACACCCATAAATATGTTGGATTGGTTTTAAATTGAAATATAAGATATACACACATATATTTGCAACTATACATGCATACACACACATGTACACATACACATTTATATACGTGCATGTAAACACACCTACAAATATATTGGATTGGTCTTAGATTGAAATATAAGTTATACATACATATATTTACAATTACACATACATACACATGTGTGTATGTGCATATGTTACATAGACTCGTGCATAATTTCTTTATTTTTATATATGGCGCCTTGCTTTTCTCAGGCGAGCGCCTAGGGAGCACCTAGCGCCTCGGGTGTTTTGCACCCCCTAGCGCCTTGGAGCGCCTCTCGCTTTTAACAACACTGCCTTGTCTATGATATGGCATTCTCGGTCATTTCACATGCAACTGCAGAGATCACATGGTTTGCTCAATTGCGATGGTAGAGGGCATCATCAATGGGGTTGCAAGTGAGAGGGGTTTGGAGGTAAAATGATGCGGTCCAAAATATTTAATTTTATTTTTTTCCTGCATTTTTTTATTCTTGTAAAAAAATCAAAAACTTCGGAAGTACTTTTTAGTTTGGATGTGTTTGTTAGGTGAAAGGTTGCTTCTTTAATGGTATAGGCAATATATTTCTATGTAATTGAGACATAAAATGAGATAAAATTTGGTATAGAATTTGGTTTCATCCTCTTTCCTCTTGATTTTTCTTTCCTCTTGATCTCAGTATGCATCTCCTTATCTCCTCGCCCTAATTTCCTCTCTTCTAATTCCCCTCCCCTCCCCCCTTAAACTTTAATCCACATCAATTGATATTAGAGCATGGAATTTGGGTCACTCTCACGACTCAACAATCCTCTTCGATTCTGCAAACAAAGCTCAATTTATGTCACTTAGGTCACGGATCATATGCGCAACAAAAGAAACTGAAGGCATGTCCTCAATCAAGCATGAAGATCCAAAAATGGTTAAATTCATTACTCGAGCATAATATATTCATTCATGATGAAGATCCGATCAATAAAACACCGATAGAATGCATATTCGATGACGATAAAAACAAAAAAATGAGCGGTCCCTATTAACAATCTCTCCAATCCATGCAACTTTTCCAACATCAACGCTTGAACTGTCATCAAACTCGTGATGATCTAGTCTTGGCCGTACTTGAAGTTGAATTTATGGACGACTATCGACAACCACTTATAGCAACCCCTTTGTTGTGCAAAAACCTCTAATGCTATCGACCTTGAATCCTAATACAAAAGTATCGCCAACAGCTTCTCAATATTTATTATAGCATCCTCCCACATCGGTCAAGAAAGCTGAGACCACCAACCATGGCCTGAAGTCTTGGTATCATCAGCGTCATCCTAACCTTCAGTGTTGGTGTCGCAAAGCCGTAGGTAATGGTGATTGCAACCGACCCAGTCCTCGTTTCAGGTTCCAATGATTGAATCGCCACCACTATCGACCTCTCTGAGGTCATCATCGCTGCCCTTGTCGAAGCCACCACCGCCACTGCTCCTTCAAAGATCGACACAACCATCAGGGAGGAAAAAGACAACCAGTGCATGTAGCCATTCCCATGTTTGATATTAGACCACCACTGCTAGGGATGACTACGACTGGTCTCCATCTTCATCAATCAATGCTCGAGCCGGGGGACCTCGAGAAGATCACGATCGTGCAACATCCTCGTTGACGACATTGAGCTAATATAACCACTGACAAGTTCTCTATTTCTAGCTTGTTTATACATTAGCTATTTCAATTTGTAACCCTTCTATGTTTAGGTATCATGTGAAGGACTATTATGTTATTACGATCCATATCACGCTATATAAGAAATCCTACCAACAACAACAACAAAGCCTTTTCCCACAATTAAGTAGGGTCGGCTACATGGATTCTTCGCCTCCATTCAGAACTATGGTGGGTCAATCTCGGGCTTATATCCAAAAAACTAAAATCCCTTTGTAAAGTCTCTTTCCAACACTTCTTAGGCCGTCCTCGCCCTCTCTTATCCGACTCAACATCCCAACACTCGCACCTCCTAACTAGTGTATCAAGCATCAGCTAACCTTCTTTGCAAATGACCTAACCATCTTATGCGATTTTCTCGCATCTTATCCTCGATTGGATCTACACCAACTTTCTTTCTAATAGCGTCATTCCAGATCCGATCTTTATGTATGTGTCCACACATCCACCTTAGCATTTTCAATTCAGCTACAGCCATTCTCTGTACATGTCTATGGTTCACATGCCAACATTCAGATCCATAAAGCATCGCAGGTCTCGCGGGTGCTTTGTAAAACTTTCCTTTAATTTTTAAGGAAATTTCTTATCACAGAGAACAACAGAGGCTCCTCTCCACTTTAGCCAGCGTGCATTTATTCTATAAGTAACATCTTCATCAAACTCCCCATCACGTTGCAAAATAGATCCCAGATATCTAAAATTCATTCCATTGATTCTCTATTATTCTCTACATGGTATCAGAGCAGCGATCATATTACCGAAGTTCGTATCCAAAATCCCTCCGCCATTGTTAGCCTCAACGTCAGCCCGTTCCCTAGCCAATCCCCACCAACGTTGCCCAACTGATGCCACCTCGTTTCCCTGGGTATCCTCACCAGTATCTCCCCCTGCCCTATCAACAACAACCCTACAGCCATAGCGGCTCCCCACAAGCATCACACCCCCGTTGTACCGACAGCGGACAATCCTTTAGCATTGCCTCTGTCGTCGTACGTATGGACCAAGAGACTTATTTCACCTCCATCTTCATCGGGTTCACCACTGCTACTTTCAATGCTAGAGTAAATTGCTCCTTTATCCCTCTAATCTCTCTCCATGACCGCAGTGGCTACGACTCTAGCCGAGATAAAACCCATGATATCAACCTCTTCCATGGTAGTTCAGGGGGACTTCTGTTAAACTAAAGGGTGCAGACAACCATGTACTCCACTCTCGAGCCTTTAAGGTGTTCATTGATGGTCAAAGGAATATCTATATTATGAAGAGCCAAGGAATATGATCCATGGTTACGTGACAACTATCAGTTTATGACATGGATGACCAACAACGTTGAGCTTAGCATCGCAACCAATCTCCTGTATAAGGAAATGGACAAGGATATGTGGGATGAACTAGCTCAGACATATTCCCAGCAGATGACCAAATTATACCTTGTGGATATCTACATGCGAATTTGTTATGCTTCTCGGCAGATCATCTATCCCAAACAGATGGTAGAACAATCTGAATGGCAAGTTTACAAAGTTCTTTGCTAGACTACATAATCAATATCATATGATGAAAGTATCAGTTTATTACATCTGATATTATTCCTTCCATCGAGGTGATTAAAATCAATTGTAGCAATTTGAGACTTCTATTGGACAGATGAGTCCTACTAATGTTGCAGAGAATACTGCCTTTCTTGCACCATCCAAATGTGGTGGTCATTACAATTCTCGAGGAGGTTGAGGTCATTGTTGCTCCTAACACCCCTTGCACTAATTGCTACGAGTCCAATCATCTCTCATATAGGTGTTGGGAAAAGTTTGACAGACCTTCATAGGTCAATTTGGCATCATCTTTTAATTACGATGCATCTGCAATAGAGATGAACCCTCGTCATGGGACAAAAGATAGACTGTCCAACTTTCTACTACATGATACTTTAGGCTCATGCAACTTCTACGGAGCTCTCCCACTTGTGATGATACTCCTAGTACGAGTTTGGCTACCATATCATGCATTGTGGCCAACTTTGCTTCTTTTTCTTCTAAACCAGCAAGGATAATTAACTCTTGGCAAATCCACTTTCTTGACTCTCGCTTGACCGGATTCTATTTTTGTAGGTTGACTCTGTTTCTGTTGACTCGTTCATGTGACACTTATGACTTGGTCATCTTTCTGCCAAATCTCTCTTTCGAATGCTTCCTAAACTAACATCATTGAAGACTTTTGAGTGTGAAGCATGGCAGTTTGGTAAACACATCGAATTTCTTTTCCTCAAAGGATTGAGCCTCGTCACTCCTCCAATAAGATATTTACGGGACCTGTTTGATCCATATTGTAGGTGGTCTCAAGCATGGACGGCCATATCGCGATATATCGTCGATATATCGTTATCGACAGGTCACCGATATATCGCCGATATGGACGATATCGGGTATCGACAGGCCAAAAATGCACAATGGATACTGGATGTCGGCGATATGCGTCGATATATTGCCGATATATCGGCGATATATCGGTATCGACATTGTATCGATATGTTGTCGATATCGATATGTCCTTCCATGGTCTCAAGTATTTTGCTATTTTTCTTGATGATTTTAGCAAATCTTCTTGTGTATGTTTAGTAAAGGAACAATTGGAGATAAATAAAATTGTCAACTTCTTTTTTGAGTTTATAAAAACCGCCTTCTCTGAGCGCATTGGACTCTCCGTTAAAGTTTGTGGGTGTTCCTATTCTAACACTGTCATAGAGTTTCGTCTATAATTTTGACCAGAATTTTCAAAGGTGAAGTTCAATAATTACCTTCAATGCATGTGCCTGCTTGGAATCCAAACTCCAAGAGCGGTCTTGTGTGATTGATGCATATGAAACAAAGAGTATTTGTCAGATTTTTGCAGTTTATAAGAAGTTGATCCGCCTTTGGCAGAATGGACATCAAACCTTTGTAATTAAAGAGCTATTTCAAAGGTCAGGGCCAAGTTAAAAATCCCTTTTTCCCTATTCGGATGGAAGCAGATGATGACTAAAGTTTACATGATGCTTTGGGCGCTTGAAAGTGCTGTTTCTTGTCATCCTTGAGGTAATGAGAATGAGGGCGTGGATCACATTCATTTCCAACTCTCTTGCTCGGAGCTCCGGAGGAGATTGGAGATCCCTTGGTTAGATGCACCTTCTTTGTCTCCTTCTTGCACAGTTACAGAAAAAGCGGAAAGGATGAGATTGGGTCAGTTTATACAAGAAGAGTGAAACGCTACAAGCTCCTAATGGTGATTTTAATCATTTGTTTACAGAGAAAAGTAGGCCTTTCCAGGTCTCACAAACCTTGTGTTGAGAGAGAATGTAATCAGGTCTTAGTCTCACTTGCAGATCTTGGGATGGGAAGTTGGTAAACCTACTTTGTAACATTTTGCTACCCATTACAAGACTTTTGGGATGTTCAGTAACCCTCAATCGATCAACCTTTAACTTTATAAAAAAATATCACTATTGTAAATTCACTATCTTGAGCAAGACTTCAGCAATTCATCTGAAAACCCGTGCCATTTATGTGCTCCATTCAGTACCGCTTGCAGAAAAGATCAAATTGTTAGAAATACATCCATCCCATCCCTAGATGTGTTTCTCCCATATCAGAAAGAACCCAAACAACTCAACAACAGTATAAGCAATCGATGCAATACAGTAATTGGAATACTTAATTTTACCCTTATATGCTACCATGAAAAATAAAGTCACAATATAACAAACTTGCAGAAACATTTCAAGCATATTCCCAACGCATGAAACTGCTCCTTACAACTTATCGCTAAACCTCGGCTAAATAATAAAGAACCCAAGGTTGATACAAGGTCAAGTCCCAACTAAACCAGTATCCATGTGGGAAGTAAATTCATACTGCAAATGTCTCATGTCTAATACCATTCATAATAGAGATCAAATGTAAGCTTAAGTAAACCGGCTCCAAAATGCCCCTGTATTCATAAGCTCAGTCCCCGCGATATACACTAAACCACATCTCCAAGAAGCGCAACCCTCAAGCTACAAAACGTATTGGCACCTGTGTAAGAGGTGACGAAGGAGGCAGCAGCGCAGGGGCGGCGCGAGAGGAGGCACCGAGAGGAGCAGGCGCGACTCGCTAGGAAGGCAGTAGGGGTTGAGGGGTCCGGAGGAGCCGAGATAAGGATAACTGCGGATGCGAATGGGAATCAATTTTAGGTTTAGCGTATTCGGATCCGTAATCGGACCAGAATGGTTTGTTTGAATAGTCCCAAAAACTCCCGTGTCCCACGTAGTTCTGATTTATGTGACCCGCGTAAGCATTCAGGCCACATGATATCACATATGTGATATACGATCATTCACTACAAGAAAAATGAGTTGTTGCAAAGAAATATATGCTAAGAAAACTTGTGGTCACCGATAATTGAGTAGCCATTGATTTCCATAGTCACAATTCCGGGATTGTATCTTTCAATTAGGGACAAAGATATAAGGATTACATTCATGGCATAAATTGTGGTCACGGTAATTTTTATGGTTACTTGTAGTGATCACAATATATTCGTGGTCAAAAACTCTCCTGACAAGACTTGTAGCTATGACTGATACCACGAAGTAATATAGCCAAAGTCAATTATGTGACCACAAGACTAAAAATCGTAGGCACGGTTTTATGACCACAACTTAATTTTTCAGATATCATACCGCATATGCATATGCTTATGCAGTCTCCTAAAACGCATATGTGAGCATTAAATGATTGTTCCAAATGTCTTACATAACTTACTCTTAATGGAATTTATTACTTAAAATGTATTATGTGGTATTTGTAGGAGAGGTCACAGCCACATTACAATCTCGAGTTTTCATATGCTTAAATCTAAAAGTACGAATATTGATTAATTATTCCATATTCATATTCATCATAATAAATGGATATAATTGATTAGAAAAGCTAATAGAAAATATAGATGTATTTCCACTAAGAACATGTTCAACATTGTCCAACATGATATCAAAACATGATAAAGATGACCATGACTACAAGTCTACAAATGTAGGTTGCTCCGGAGAACTGGTAGCATATTCAAATATGAATTAATATAAGGATAAATCAACGATTACAAGAAGACGAGAAGTATACCTTAATATGTCAAAAGAGAAAGTTGCTAATATGAGATGAAGAATGGTGCATGCCACTAGAGGATAGGAACACCAACTGTGTAGGTGTTTGTATAATTAGGTGAGTAAGTGCAATAAGATCCCAATAATGGTCGGCCGATAAGTGTAATAAGCCATAAAATAAGGATTCGACACACAATTAGAGTGGTTTGGCATAAGTATGGCTTTAATTTGTTACCATACCATTCTTAAAGAACATTAGTAAAACAACATTTTCTTTCTCCGTGCTCCCCTTCTTGATTGATGAATCTACTTGCTTTATCATCTCCAAAAAAATAAATGCTTAATAAAAAATAACTCATTTTGTCTTGTTCTTATTCGTTGAATACATTTTTGACCAACTAAAGAAGAATTATCCCATTATCTTTATCTTAATCTGAAGCTACTTCTCATTGTTCAAGGTTAAGAAACTACTTCTGTGAGAGCTTACAATATCAAGTAATTTATATGTGAGCCTAAAGAGGAGAGTCGTCCATTTCAAAGTCAATAGATCATGACATATTGAGTTATGCATTGTTATAGTGGGTTGGAGCTTTGTTATCTAGTTAAAGTCTAAGCGGTACATTTTAGTTCATGGGTAACTTGTGGCATTAAATTGGAGATAGTCATGACATGTTTATGGACTTCATGTTGATGTGGTCTTAACATGAAATGAATGATTGAATAACAATATTGTAGTGATTCGTTTGCCTTCTCATGTTTGTAATTCCATGAGATAATTTGTGGGATAAGATCTGATGTGGATTTTTGATATGTAATAAATGATAAAAATACAATGCATTAGGTGGTTCTTAGATAATTTTTAGTGTGCAAATCTATTAAAAATAATTGAGATCCGAACATCATAAGATAATCGAATTGAAGTAATTGAAGATGAGTTACTGCTTCAAATGTACAAAAAATCAAAAAAAAATCAATTTGGTTATTGATAATGCTTTTGGAATAGAAAATTCTAAATCGAATAAATATACATATGCATGTCAAAATTATTATTTTTTATTTCTGACTTAGATTGCTATTATGCTTCCATGACTACATTCACAAATTAATATCCATCATATTTGTTTGAAGATAGTTTATATAAATATTAGATTTTGTATTTCCATTCCAATTTTATGTGATGGAATATTTTATAACTCATCACAAGTAATCAACCTTGGAGAAATAATTTTGGTATATAGTTAAATAGAATCACGATCGTACAACCTATATTGTTTTTAACTTGTTATAAAATAGGAAGTATTTCTTATATGTGGGGGTTTATAATCAATATCAGTGCAACAACAACAACAATAATACCATAACAAAAGATTATAACAAGCAATCACCTCTTAATAGAAACCTCTTAATCTTTCTATTATGAAATATTCTTTATATCAATCAAGGATTGTCTTTTTTATTAAGTAATATTCCCTATAATTCCCCTCAATCTCGAGTATATTTGTAAAGCTCAACATGTAAACTAATCTATTAAAATGATATTCGAGGAAGTGGCTTAGTGAAGATACCAGTGATCTGATTACCACAAGATATATGTGATATGGTTGTGAATCCTTTCTGAATTATATCTTTGATGTAATAGTAATCATCCTCAACATGTTTAATTCTCTTACAAAAGGTAAAACTAATGGTTATAAGTAAGACAACATCAGTAGTAGCACAATGTACGACATTAGACTTGACATTAGATCGAGCGATAATAGTATGATTCTCTCTTTTACGGGATTATGTTAAAGAAATCCTCTCTCTTTGAGATAGATCAACCCATCCATCTTTATTTATCAAAGAAATCCTCTCTTCAAGCTAGATCCACCCATTCATTTTTTTGTTAATGAAAGCCTTTCTTCGAGCTAGAACTTTCTCCAATTTCTCTCATCAAGATTGCCCTTAACCTAATTAAACAACTCTTTAAGATAAGTCCCATTCATATAAATCTCAACTATTTATTTCCCCGTATTTCTTTCCATGTCCTTTATTCCTTGAATCTAATAAAGCTACTTTTTGTATGTCTTCAGATTTAATAGTGTGAGACCCGGATACTTATATATGGGTTAAATATAAGATACGGTGTAGGTATTGGGTACCCATACAAATCCAAATCTCAATATGATCCGAGATACGGGTTTTTGTTCATACACTCACATATTTTGTTCACTTCTTTTTAAATTTCAGGCATGATTCGGTAATCAAATTTAGCAAATAGTAGTATATTGTGTAGCACTCTTCGAGACCTTTCCAATGGTACCAAGAACGTCAAAATTCAATATAGGATGAGGGAGATATGGTTATTTTACGATTGTGGGTCGGTTAACAGTCACGGACCCGAATCGGATTCGAATCCAGATCTGGTTAACCGAACCCGTATATATAGTCCAAGGCTCAGATTTGGTCGATCCAAAACCCACTTCCAGCCCTAGAGGTCATTGGAGCTCTGCCCAAGAGCCGTCGCTTCGCCATCGGGCCATCACCGGAGTTGCTGATCGTGACGCTGAAGGTGTCCACGCGTAGAGCTCGCTATCGGGAGTTCGTTTCTTGTGTTTTCTATGTACGAATGTCTCTCTTCTCACTGTTGTTTTTCGCATTCTGATTCCTATGGGTTGGATTTAGATACCGTTGTCGAACTGTGTAGGTTTTCCGTTGTTTTGTGTGTGCGGGATGCCGGATTGAGCAGGGACACCATGCATATGCTTATGAGTAAGAACACATATGAGTTGATGTCGAAATGGCTATGCTGCAGAAATTGTAGGATAGCAGGTGGTCATAGTAACATGCAAGGAGTGTTTTGAGAGAGGTTGGGTTGGTTCGGTGATAGTGATCTATGCGGTGCCACCATGGATGGTGGCGATCTTTTACCATTGACATGATGTTAGTTGAATTCGATAGAGTAACTAGTGCTTACTCGAGGCCCGTTCTATTTTTATTATTTGATATTCTGATTACCTTTTTCCTTCGCGTCTACCATTCTATTGGCCTCACATTTAGTTGAGATCGGCATATCTAACTCTTCTTTCCATATTTCTAATGTTGACAACTACAAATGAAGATTTTCTCAACTATCTATAGGGTTGTTGTGCTTGATTTGATTTGCATGAATACAACTCAAGTATATTAGGAATTTGTGAGAGGGAACATAAGCATTAGTCAAGCCGAGTCGAGTAAGGAAAGAGTGAGTATAGCGATCTAGATGTAAGACGGTTAGTGAGAGTAAGTAGACAAATCGAATTTTTTCTGAAGAGGGAAAACTGAGTATGATGTGAAGCATTTGTCTTGATGGGTACTGATGGGATGGGGGATTTGATTTCTACCCATGGGCATATTGCTGAGGTGTTTCTAATTGTAGGTGAAATCACAACCTGGGAAGACACTCGTTTATAGCAATCTTTAATTCCATTTTGGAGGTTAGGGAATTTTATTTTCACTTGCTATCAAGGTTTATCTTTCACTCAGCCAGTGGTGGTGGATTTAAGCAACTGTTACAACTCTTGATTGTTTTGGTTGAATCCCTTATTCACGAACTTTATGTATTGGTTGTCAATTTTGATTATATTTGATTAATCCTTGGAAAATTGTGTCATTGAAAATGTTCGAAAAAATTGACAAATTGAGAATCATATAGGAGAATAACAACTTCCGATGTTAATTAGAACCCTTGTAAAAAAACAAATGTTGCTTCTTTGTTGCATTTATTTAATCGTGGAGAGGCTCATAGCATCTCCTAAAATTGTTGGTTTGTATTTGTATGCATCCAACGAAATGACCCTTGGTGTCATTTGTGTCATTTCTCAGGTAGTTGCTGAGTGGTCCTTCAGGTGTTGAGTTGATCCATCAGAATGAAGCTATATATACCATGTGTTCGAAATACTTCTTTACTTGTTTAGTCACCTTTTCCCCACTTCTACTATAGCTTAATGCTGCTCTTTTAGAGTTAGATGACCAATGATTTAGTACATGATATGGTTAGTGGCAGTATTATGCTTGTTTGCCATTATAGTTTTATCATTATTGGTTGTAGATTTAGGTGCTACTCAGAAGATAGGACTACCCAAATCATGACTAATAGTAATTCCCTTGTAGATGGGTGATGAATCCACATTTCATCATCTTTATTCTATCATTTTGGCACCAAAAACCCTAGCAAATGCCTGTAAATAACATTAAATACTGCATCTTAGCATTCATGCATGTGCATTCAATTAGTGTATAAAATACTGTAATTAAAGCCAAAATTATAGAATAAATAAAAGAAAAGAAAAAGAATAAAATATTGTAAATATTTTATGACCCGAAATCCCGAGACCTAGGCATCTTGATGAATAGGTCGACAAGGAATAAAGTAGGGGGAGATAAGGGTCAAATACCTATATTATTCTATTCATTCTTTATTCATTTTGGGACCTATTTTTGGTTCCACTTTTTATACATCAAATAAAGAAACTTTTTACATGAAAGTTGTAGATAATATTACAAGGAAAAATACAAAATTGATTTCACAGAAAAAGAATGTACAGATAAAAAGTTATGGTCTGAATAAGAACCCAGAATCCCAACTTCCCAGACCCGTATCTCACAACTGACAACTCCAAATGCAGCATACTCACTTTAATTGTATATGGAATAAAATAAGCTATTTAATGGCGGTGGTTTCGCATTTGGCGGAGCTACGGTTTGAAAGTTGAGTTTTGGACCCTCATTGTATACTTGTACAGATTAAAATATTCAATTTATTATTTATTCATTATTTTTATATTTTTATATTTTTATAATTATGTAAATATTACTTATAATAATTACGTACATTAAAATTTGAATAAAAACCTAAAGAAAACTCAAAATAAAAATAAACATATATAGAGTATACAGGTATTATACCTATATGTATACTTATACATTATACCTTTATAATTTATTTAATATACAAAACATATCAGAAAAATAAAACAAAAATATATTTGTGTAGATAAAAGTATTTTATAATTTTAGAAAATAATAAATAAAAATAATAAAATTAAAATACACAAAATAAAAATAAAACACTAAAATACATAGGTAATATACCTATACAAGGCTAAAAAGTGAACTTATAAAAATACACCTCATAAAATAAATTAAAAATCATGATAAAATACTACAGAAAATAACGAATATTTCTTATTTTTTAATCATTAATTAATTCAGCATATTTCTATTTTTAAATGAATTAACAAAAATTTTATCAGGGATTTTTCCTGATTGGTCCACGTGGACCAATCAGGAGGCGGCCCCAGTTGACCCAGGTCAACTGATCGTCTTCCCCCACCTACCCCTGTCAGAAGTCGATTTTTGAGCCAATTTCTTGGCTTTTTCGCGGATGATCCTTGCACTATTTCGTGATGGTTCCTTTTGCAAAACCAAACCTCGATCTCTGGTCTACCCCGCCCTGTGATTACATCGGGCCATGGATCAACGTGGTGCTCCAGGCGCCTTGATCTTTGGAGCACTTTGGTCAGGGGTCAAACCAAATATAACGACCCCCCATTTTCGATTTGAATTTTGAGTCCCTTCGGTCCACCCCTCGTCGCCACCTTCGTGCTCCCGAGCTCCCTGGAGGTGACAGCTCCACCGCAAGCTCTTCAGCCAAGGCGATAGACGTCGGAGGCGTCTCCAGCACCTCCCGCAAGACCGGCGGTTGAGGTATCTTCTTCCCTCTGGCTCCGGCCATTGAGGGCCTTCCCCCTTTTATTTCTCGCTTGCGTTTTACTCTTGTTAGTCCTAGGATCAAAACCGCTCAAGAACCTTCGAGTTTCATCGCCTGAACCGCCCGATCCCCTTGCTTGGCCGGAACGCAACTCCGGTCGTTCATCGCCACCTCGAGTCATGCATCTTCACGTCCACCCAGAGGTCCAGGCACTTTGTCCTGGAACTTCTAATGCTTTTTGCAGGTCCACGCACCATCATTGAAGCCTGGAGGCGAATCTGGAGCTTCGCTGGAGCTAACGGAGCTCTGTAGCTCCGCCGCCCTTCAGCGAGCCCCTCGGCCATCGCCGAGGCTTTTTGCCGCCGCCAACCGCTAGAGGAGGACCAGAGGACGCTCCACGTCCATTTTGGAGCCTTGACATCGCCGGAGGACGACGATCTGGAGCGGCGAAGTTCGCCTCGCCGGCGTTCTTCGCTGTTCTTCCTCATCGACTCCCAACCGTCGGATCGAGGAGCTCCCCCAGGTCGAGCAGCAGCCGTTGGATCGCGCCACGTCTCCACCGTCCGATCGTCGCCAGATGATCTAATCTCCGCCGTCCAAGCGAAGCGTCGTCGACCATTGGATTCACGCCACGTGTATAAGTGACGATCTGCAGCCGTTGGATCCGCGCGCCGAGGGTATTTTGCATCCAAACCCCCGTGTATTTTGTATTTATATTTTAGTTCTAAAACTTTCGTCTGAAGTGTAAAAGTTTTGTAAAAAATTGCAAACAGACCCCCGAACTTATTTTATTTGCATTTCGGTCCTCTGCCACGTCACCTCACGTGACCTGTACACGTGAGGTGCGGGCATTTTCCTTTGAGGCCCTCGGTCCTTTTTGTATTTCGTTTTAATCCTAGAATTGTCAGATTAAGTGTTAAGTTTTTGGTAATTTTGCATGTGAGCCCTAGGTTTTGGAATATTACTTTTTAGTCCTCGCCAGGCGCGTGCAAGTCACGCGCCCTGGTGGGAAAATTGCTACGATACCCAGGCGGGTTTTGTAATTTATGTTTGGTCCTGAAAATTGAATATTCAGTTTAATATTTTTTGAAAAAAATTACATGCTTGCCCCTGACTGTCCTGATTATTACATAAATGCCCCTGCCAGGTCTTTAACTTGTGCTTGCTTGCTCTATTTATTTAAGGCCTCATTTTAGATCCAAAAATTCTCAAAAATTAGGGTTAAGCTCCTGTATGCTTGCACTTCCACGTCATATTTTTAGTTTTTGATTTTATCTTATTTTTATTTTTATTAAAAATCAAAAACATACCTTTTGCCTACTGTCTAGCTTAGAAAATACCAAAAAAATATTAAAAGACCTCGAAAAATTCCAAAAAATTCCCTAGTGTGTGTTTTTACTTATTTTAGTGTCAATCTAAAAATAAATAAAAATCTCAAAAGAAAAACCTTAAAAATTTGAAAATACATAAAAACTTCAAAAAAATTCTAAAAAATTGTAGAAAACTCCAAAAATAGCAAACTCAAGCTCTGTAGTTTACTGTTTTGATTATCTTTATTTGAAAAATAGTGTGGAAAAATTTTATGCTATTTGCTATTTTTAATTCCAGTTTTACCCCCATCCAATAGCTTGTCCACTGTTTTGCTTCATTTTTGCTATTTAAAAATACCAAAAACATTCTGAAAATTACCCAAAAATCACAAAAACAGTAGAAAACCATTAAAATACCAAAAAGAGTTTATTTATGAGTTTTTGGCCATTTTTGCGTATTTTTATAAATATTTTGTCATCCCTTGTATTACATTGTTTTTACATTCCAATATTGAAAAAGAAAACAAAAATATAAAATATAAAATTATAAGAATCAGAAAATTAAAAATCAAAATACAAATTAAAAATTAAAAAATACAAAAATACAAAAATACAAAATTAAAAACCCACAAAAATCTTTGCTTGATTGCTTAGTGTAGATATCTCTCACACTCACACACACACACATTTATTTGAATTACCCTGTTTGCTCCCTGTGTTCGAACTCTCTGCATACTTGACTGCTATACATCTTTTGTGCAGAGTTAAAAATAAATTTTAACTCCACATTTATTTCTATTTCCTCGATCTACAGTGTGGGTTAATTGTTGACTTTAGTCCAGATTTAGTGTGGTCAACACACCGACTGAGTTCCCACTTTGTGTGGAACTTAAGACCACCGATTTTTGGCTAAATCAAATGGTGCCGTTGCCGGGGAGCAACAACGAGTAGTTCTTATTTTTGTCTGTTTGTATTTGCTTGTCTACCATTGCTTTAGTTTATCTCTCTTGCACTTTTGATATATCTATTGATTGAACTATCTTACCATTCTTCTTTTGTCTTCTTGCGAGGGACCGCGGAGCAAGGCGGATCGCCTAGGTGACCCGAAGCAACCTTGGGAAGCGGAGCCGGCTATTCTTTAGCCAAGCTGGCAGGAGAGAGCAAGAGGAGTGAGAGAGAGTGCTTAGATTAGTTGCAATTTATTTTTGTGAGAGAGTGATTTGATAATTTGTAATAATACAGGTACTTGGACTTTTGGACACTCCGGACCTAATTTCCGGGTGTTTGTTCACCCGGGGGCTCACCGCGGTTTTTGCCGAGTTTTCACCGCTGTCATTTGCCGGTTTTGATTTCATTTTCACTTTCTTTTGTGGATTGAGCCCTTAGTTTTAGGCCTACTTGATCGATTAAATTAGGTCCAAATACACTAATAACCTTTGCATGTACCTATAGTTCGCACTTGGACTTAGTTTAATTAAACAGTTAGCTCATCATCTTAGATCCGTCGCGCCGCGAGCCCTCCCCATCAAGCGCTACTCCTGAACTCGATGTGTCGAGAAGAGGAGGGGGGGTCTAGACCGGACTCTTAGGATCGACGATCGGTGGTTGACTTGTGGTTCTTTACGCTAGCAGTTGCCTATCTTAGGACGAGCATACCAGCATATAGACTAGGTTTATAAATTTCTGCTTTGCATCCCGCATGGAGAGAGCTGGGATTCGCTGTAAGTCTTCTTACTTTGCATCCATCATTTAGGTACAAAGGTGAGATTTCCATCTTTGTGTCGACTTGCACGGCTTTTCCGACTCTATTCTCCCTCTGCTTTTGGACAAAGTAGGATCAAGAAAATACAAAAAAATCGTTAGGCGCTTGTTTGAATCTACTCAAAAGAAGCGATAACACCAAAAAAATTTAAAAAAAGGTACTGCTAAGAAAACCTTGACCAAAAATAAAATTGGTAATTGGATTCATTGATCGGGGAGAGTAACACCCTCACTTGTTTTCAGGTTGCATGGGAAGGTCTCCTTCCAAGTGAGGTGAGCGCTTCGTAAGGATTAGAGCCAAAATCCCAGCTTGTGGCTGCCTTGTGTATCGCCTGGATTTCCGAAGTATTGGCGCTTCTATCGTACGTGGACGAGTAGGGCTTGGTCAACATTGGTGACTCTCTATTGTGTAGAGCATCGACCTTGTCCGAAGTATCGAGCCTAGGCCACGCCTTCACGGGGGTGTCTGTCTCATCGTCTCGTGTCCGAGTAGGTTCTTGCACACTCACGGGTGATTCCGTTGCGAGCGAGTTCCGAAGTATCGGTTTCGCCTATTGGCTTCCTCTCTTATTCTTTGGCTGAGTAGGGATCCAGGAAGGGTTACAAGGACCTCAAAAAGTGCAAGCTACAGGTTACACAGGAGGAGGACAAGTACATGATACTCTTCCGGCAGTACTCTCTCTCCTTTAGGCGTAGCGCTCTAAGGACTCGTGAAAAGATTAATTCCTGAATTCAAGCTAAAATCGACAAGATAAAAGCTGAACCTTCACGGCTTCATGTGTTGAGTTGGTGAATTCACCCCTGTCTTGTGTTTGATTGCTAGTTCTATCTAAGGTCAAGATAAAAAATACAGCACAATTGTGCACAATTTTGCTTCTCATTTCTTCCTTCTTCTTCTGCATTCCCTCTGCTCTTCCCAATAATCAAGATGATGGGACGGAGATCTCTTAGACTGACCTTGTCGGCACCGCTATCCAGCACTCCTCCTTATTCATCTAGGACTACCTCGGAGAGTCCGCTCTCTGAGCCTGAGTTTACATCCACCCTATTCCCCCTCGATCACCCTTCCCATTCTCCTTCTCTCAGTCCAATAGTTTCAGAATTCAGTGCATCACAGAGTTCAGATCATTCGACAGCACCTGAGATGGCCTCTTTTGCTTTTTCAGAAAATCTAGTGATGGCAGACAAAGGCGAGCACCCAGATGACCATGATCACCCTCCATTCTTATTTGATCAGGCGACCATCAACAATTCCTTGCTAGCTTCCCTGGAGACCATGCAGAGACAGATCAGTGATCAGGGAACCTTCATGGGTGATTTAATGAGAGAGATTGCACAGATGAGAGAAAACCGACCTGGGGGCGGTGGCGGTGGAGGAGGAGGAGGACCTGATGCAGGAGGAGGTGATCCAGACGCTGAGAGACCGCCGCAGACCATCATGAGGGAATTGCACAACCCAGCTGCATCCCTCACTCATCGTTGGATCAGACTCCCGCTTATCCATGGAGACTTTGAGCTTCGGCCCCACACCATTCAGCTTCTACCCAAATTCCATGGGTTGCCGACCGAAGAGCCACACCTCCACCTCCAGGAATTCGAGATGATATGCAGCACCATCCATGACAGGTTGATGACCGAGGACACGATCAAGATGATCGCCTTTCTGTTCTCTTTGGTTGACAGAGCCGTGTATTGGCTCAAACACCTGGGGCGATTCATTGATACATGGGCAGATCTCCGGAACACATATCTGAAGAAGTATTACCCTCTCAGCCGGACTAATGCAGCTAGAGTGATGATCAGTAATTTTGTCATTATCCCGGAAGAATAATTCCATGAAGCTTGGGATCGATTCTGAGAACTCATCGACTGGTGTCCACATCACGATATTTCCAAGCCCAACCTGGTTTAGAGTTTCTTCTGTGGGCTGACACCGGAGCTGCAGGGGCTTGTCAACGCCTCTTGCGATGGATCATATTTCTCCAAGGGTGAAGACGACGTCTGGGCCATCTATGAAGGCATGGCAGAAAATTCAACTGTGATGACCCAAGCTAGAGTCTACACAACAAAAGCCACCTCAAGGAGCGGGATCATTCCAGAGGATCGCCCGCATCGATGCCGGTCCTAACACATCGTCGATAGCCACAGCCCAAGCTGAATCAGCCACAGCCGACATGGGAATCATCAGCGAAAAGTTGGACCGCATGGAGATCCTCGAGAAGAAGCAGAACCAAGGTCTTTCCCAGATGGACCTTCTCACCAAAACCACGAGTGACCTGAAAAATCAAATTCTATGCATTCAGGAGGCACAGTCACATACTCCGCAGCCTCCCAGGTCACGGGCCGATCCGAGCAGTAGCAGCTCTACCCAGCCCTCTGCCTCACATAGACAGGTCAACCACATCCAGGCAGAGCCGGTCCAGTTGCTACAGTACTACCCAGCACAACCGCCATCTCAGGACGCTCAGATGGTGGTATACCAGCTGGAGCAGCCACTGGCAGTTCTTCCTCCACCCTCCTTTGAGCAGGAACCATTGATGGAAGTCAATGGGATTTGGTACGACCGGTACCCACAACCCGGGATTCGTCGTGATCACCCCGGATTCCATTGGGACAATGGTGGCTCCTCATCCCAGCAGCAAAATTCCGCTCAAGGACAGCAGAACAGCCAGCAACAACAGCAACACCAGCAGCCCCAGTATGCCCAGCCACAACAATATCAGAGTGGTCCTCGTCCCGCCTATCAGGGACAACAGTGGAGGTAGCGACAACAGCCTCAACAATCTTATCCCCATCAGCCCCAATATCAACCGCAGCAGCATCAGCCCCATTTCCAGCAGGGACAACCATCCGGTTCCCAGGGTCCCGCCTTTGAGAACCCAGCTCTCGATGATCTTGCCCGCTTGCTCTCCGAACAGCGAGCATCCTTCAGGCAAGAAATGGATGAATTCCGGCAGGAGATGAGGGAAATTATCAAAGGCAAAGCCGCCATACCAGCTCAGATTGAACCTAACCCGAACAATCTGAAAGGAAGTCTGAGCAGGTAGAGTTTACAGAGGACACCTCTCCTAGTGACTATTTGAGTGATATGTCTTATTCTGTCTATGATGTTGATTTTGTGACTACTAGGAGCGGTAGGATGCCCGTCGGCGGTGCCTCTTCTGAGCGACAACCACCAGCTGAATCAGGAGCGCCAGAGGAGCAGAGTAGCAGTGCTGATGCCGCTAAAGACGATGTTAGAGACGGTGGTGCTGATGCCACCATTTGGATGCTGAGCCAGACCGCGATGCTGATGCCGCAGAGACAGGTGCCGGTGGTGGTACTGAGGCCACCACATCTACTTTTGTTGAGCCTCCTTCTGTGATGTTCCCACATTTTGTACCTATGGACTGTGGAAACAAAAAGAAAAACAAAAATATGAATAAAGGAAAGGTTTCTGTTCACATTGCGGATCCATATGTGTTGCATGATGATGATTGTATGGATTCTCCTCCTTCACAAGCACAGGGACTGATTCCTAATCCTCCATCTGTGGAGGTCCCTACCATCCCCTTCCCAGAGGCACTCCGTCGAGCGAAGGGGAATAAAAGAGAAAATCCAAAAAAAGAGCAACAGGTACAGTTCGGCAATCAGATGATTGACAGATTCCATATCCAGCTGACTCTACAGGAAGCACTTGAGCACATCCCCCTCTTCAAAAAGAACTTGAAGGAGAAAACTACCATCCGCGGGAAGAGGAGGAACCACAGAGATCAGATCCATGTGCTCACTCATTCCACTTGCTGTACCATCTAGAACAAGCTGCCAGCCAAGCGACCAGACGCAGGATCTCCCTATGTCAGATGCGAGATTCAGGAGCAGCAATTCGATCGTACTCTATTAGACAGCAGCTCTTCAATTAACCTTCTTCCGGCAGCCTTGCTCGACCGATTTGAGTTTGGTCCTCTTCTTAGGAGCAGGACAGTCCTTCAGTTTGCTGATAGGTCGACTAAGAGGACGAAGGGGTTATTGAAAGACGTGGTCGTTACCATTCAGGGCCTAAAATTCCCCGTGGACTTTGTTGTGTTGGACATGGAGATCCTTGAGTCGGTAACCGATGCCCCCATCATACTCGGACGTCCATTCTTGGCCACAGCCAAGGCGGTGACCGACCATGATAGAGGGAAGGTATGTTTTCGCGTAGAGGGCGAGACCATACAAATAGAGACGATCGAAGGAACCAGAGCCAGAGAGTTAGAATGCTCGAAGCAGTCCAGTGAAGAAGCGCAGATGACAGAGGAAGAGCTAGACATCCACCAGGTTTGTGATTTTGTGATGACTGATGATGAATCCAACTGGATAGATCCTGTAGCACCGACTCTCGCCTTGCCTACAGATTCACTATATCTCAAGCTCATGGCAGTCGAGAGCCGGGAGAGCAAATCCTTGGATGAGGATACACCTGAGGCTGACAGTGTTGTGGTGAGTGGTGCCAATGATTTTCATTCTTGCTCATCTTCTTATGATCCCTCGGATTCAGACATTGACTGGGATGACTTTGATGATTATTTACCTTGTCTGATTCCTTCTGAGCCAACAGCCATGACAGAGTGCGAGCCAGTGCAGTTCATTGATGATTCAGCAAGCCGCCCTCTGTCAGAGATTCATGCAGAGCGAGAGTTCTCCCATGCAGACCTGGTCGCCTTCACACAGACATATCAGAAGCCAGATCTGCCGCCTCCCAGTTGTCCAGAACTGAAACCTCTACTGCAGTCATTGAAGTATAGATTTCTTGCGGGTGAGCCAGACATGCACCCAATCATTATCTCGGCAGGTTTGACTGGAGAGCAAGAATCTCGTCTGATGGAGGTTCTTGAGAGAAACCGCAAGGCGATAGGTTGGAGTATAGCTGATCTCCAGGGGATAAGTTCGGCTCTGTGCTCCCACCACATCTATCTTGAGGATGACGCTAGGCCGTCGCGTGAGTTCCAACGACGGCTGAACCTGAATCTTCGAGACGTAGTCATGAAAGAAATTTCAAAGTGGTGGAGCACCGATTTTATCTACCCCATCTCCGACTCCAAATGGGTTAGTCCGTTACATATGGTACCCAAGAAGACGGGTATCACTACAGTTGTCAATGAGCCTGGAGAGGAGATCGCTACCAGAGTGCCCACTTCTTGGAGGGTCTGTGTGGACTACAGACGATTGAATGAGGCCACCAAGAAGGATCACTTCCCGCTACCCTTCATTGATCAGATTATCGAGCGGCTAGCTGGGAAGAGTCATTACTGCTTTCTTGACGGGTACTCTGGATATAATCAAGTGGCCATTGCGCCCGAAGACCAGGAGAAAACGACATTCACCTGTCCGTTTGGGACTTATGCTTTCAGACGGATGCCCTTTGGTCTATCTAACGCTCCGACGACATTCCAAAGGTGCATGTTGTCCATATTCTCGGACATGGTGGGTGACTGTTTAGAGGTCTTCATGGATGACTTCTCGGTCTATGGCGATGGGTTCGATACTTGTCTTGACTGCCTAGACCGTGTGCTTCAGCGCTGCATAGAGGTCAATCTTGTTTTATCTTGGGAGAAGAGTCACTTTATGATGACTCAAGGGACGGTCCTTGGTCATATCGTCTCCAACAGGGGCATGGAGGTCGATCCTGCCAAGGTGGATATCATCAGAAAACTCAATCCGCCGTCCAACTTGCGTCAGTTACGGTCTTTTCTGGGGCATGTCGGTTTCTACCGACGGTTCATTCAGGACTTCAGTCGTATTGCCCGACCGCTTACTGACTTGCTGACAAAAGACACCGAGTTTATTGTCAATGATAAGTGTCTTGCGACTTTTGAGACTCTCAAGAATATGGTTGTTTCAGCTCCTGTCCTTCAGCCGTCCGATTGGTCTCTCCCATTCGAGATCATGACGGACGCTTCAGATTTTGCCGTTGGGGCTGTGCTTGGACAGAGGAGGGATGGATTACCTTTTGCCATTCACTACGCCAGCCGGACTTTGGATGCCGCTCAGCGGAATTACACTGTGACTGAGAAAGAGATGCTGGCCGTAGTCTTTGCTCTGGATAAGTATCGATCTTACATTCTCGGATCTAGAGTGACTATTTACACTGATCATACCACCATCCGGTACTTAATGGCTAAGAAGGATGCCAAAGCACGTCTTACCAGATGGATCCTTCTGCTCCAGGAATTTGATATTGAGATTAAGGACAAGCCTGGAGTCAAGAATGTGGTGGCGGATCATCTCTCCAGATTAGAGAATCTTGAGGAATCTGAGCCCAGTGCACCTATCACAGAAACATTTCCAGACGAGGCAATCTTGGCGGTCACCTCACTCCCATGGTATGCTGACTTTATAAATTATCTTGTTGCCAAGACAGTCCCTCAGGGTTGGCCCAGACAGAAACTTGAGACCTTCCTAGCTAAGACCAAGTTTTACCATTGGGAGGATCCCGTCCTTTATCATGAAGGAGGGGATAGTATCTGGAGGAGGTGCATTCCTCAAGAAGAGCAGCAGAGCGTCCTCACATATTGCCACAAGCTTGAGGCAGGAGGACATCATTCTAGAAAAAGGACAGCACATAAGGTGCTCCAATCCGGCCTATGGTGGCCTACTCTCTTCAAGGATTCTGATGAGTTCGTGAAGAGATGTACTCACTATCAGAAGATGGGAACCTGCGGACAGAGAGACATGATGCCCATGCAACCCATTCACTTCTGTGAGGTTTTTGATGCATGGGGGATTGATTTCATGGGCCCATTTCCTAAGAGTCAGGGATTCGAGCATATTTTGCTCGCTGTGGATTATGTCAGTCGATGGGTTGAGGCCATCCCCGCCCGAGCCACAGATGCTAAAACCGTGTGCAAATTCTTGAGGAAAAATCTCATTTCACGGTTCGGGGTACCTAGAGTCTTGATTTCAGACGGGGGGTCTCATTTCATTAATGACAAGGTTAGGGCCCTTGCAGACGAGTTCGGCATTGACCATCGAGTTGCTACACCGTATCATCCTCAGACTAATGGTCTTGCCGAAGTCTCGAACCGGGAGATAAAAACTATCTTGTAGAAAGTCGTCCGCCCAGACCGAAAGGATTGGTCACAGCTGTTGGACTCGGTCTTGTGGGCCTATCGGACTTTTCTCAAGAATCCATTGGAGACATCTCCCTTTCGACTCGTCTATGGCAAGCCGTGCCATTTGCCAGTGGAGATCAAGCATAAATCTTTTTGGGCAGTCACTGAGTTGCTTTTAGATCCCGAGATTATAAGAGACCAGAGAAGAGCAGAATTGGCAGCCCTGGAAGAATTGAGAGATACTGCCTTTTCCAACAGCCTATAGTACAAAGAGAAAGTAAAAACATGGCATGATTCCCATATCAGCCATAAACAGTTTGAGCCGGAACAGAGAGTATGGTTGTTTGATTCCAGGCTGAAATTATTCCCAGGGAAATTGCAGAGCAAGTGGAAAGGTCCCTATGTGGTCAGGAAGGTACATGACAATGGTAGCATCGACATATCCGAACCGTCATCTTCGTCTACCTTCCGCGTCAATGGTCAACGCCTGAAGCTATATCTAGATCATGATCCGCCGACCATTGACGTTGCCCCCATTCTTCTGGTATGAGATGTGTTCTTTCACTCATATCATCTGCATCTCATACATGGTGATCACTTCTATCTTCCGCTGTACAGATCATCTGTCCATATCACACTTTCATCTGTTGATTTATTTTCTTCTTTTCTTCTTTTCCTTTTCTATTTTCTTTATCTATAAAAAAGGTGCCGCCCTTGTAGACAGTTTTCCATACTTAGGACGTACATTGTCCTAAGTATAGGGGGCTATGCACCCCGAGTTGATTCTATTCTTTTTGATCCTCTCCATTGTCTCCTCTTCTTGTCTATACTTAGGGATATCTTACCCTAAGTATAGGGGGAGACAATCTGAGTATGATCTGTTCATTCCCACCCTTGACCCTCCCTGCGTTGTGTACAGTCTGCTATACTTAGGATTATGTGATCCTAAGTATAGGGGGGACGGTCAACTTCTCATTGGTTTATTCATTCATCTCTTATTCCATTATTCTTTAGACTTGCCTATACTTAGTACGAGTTATGTCTTCTCTTTTCTCTCCGATCTATGAGGACATAGCTCAAGTTAAGTATAGGGGGTCGTATATACTACGTATATACTTTAGCCATAACTCGTACTTTTATATTTTCTTAATAATATGGCTAATAATTCATTAAAAATCTTTAATAAAAAGGTGTTCTGTTCCTCAAATTCTTTTTGTAATTACTGATTAATAAATCAGGTGAAAATGTTTTTTTGCAAAATGTTTGAAAAATAGTTTGAAAATCGTTGTGAACATTTATTGAAAACTATTTGTAAAATATTTTGTTACATGTTTTCAACCTTTGTAAAAATGTGTGGTTTGTAAAACTTCTTTTCTTTGTGTGAAATAAAATGTTTGAAAAATGATTTGCAAATGGTTTGAAAAATGGTTGCAAAAATATGTGAAAAATCTATATATAATGTTTGGAAAACCGATTGCAAAATGATTTTCAAATGTGTGTACATGTTTGTAAAATGTTTGTAAAAATTATTTTGGACTATAGTTTTCAAAAATTCTTTGAAAAGTTTGTGTCAAATAAGTTTGAGGAATATATGCATCACACCTAAAATTCACTATATATCTTTATAAAATTGATCACCTACCCTTGCAAATTCTTAAAATCCACTTCTTGTATATATAAGAAGCACTCCCGTGTAACCTAGTTTTCAGCCAAAATCTTTTTGTTTTCAAAAATCCCAAAAACATTTGCAAAACTAAAATCCAAAAACATTTGAAAAATCTTTTGAAAAATACAAAAAATTTGCATCTGCATATGCATCATCATCATCTTTTCAAAAATCCATAAAAAGTTCAAAATTCTTTGAAAATTGCATCACAAAAATATTTCTTGCATTTTGCATAGCATTGCATAGCATTCGCATTTTTCAGATTGAGTTTGATAGTTGAACGAGTCTAAGTAAAATCCGGAGATTGGAGCTTGATTGGACCTTAAAATCTACCTAATAACAGGAACCTTATAGGAACTGGGTTTGAGGTACTTCAGGTCTAGTTGACTTAATTCTTTGAGGATCACGGGACTTGGTTCAATGGATTCTTGACTGCTAAGTAGAGTATTTCGGAGCACACGCACGACTCTTGTTGATAATGACCTAACTTGGACACCTGCACCTTTCACATAGCTCTCCGCGGATGAGGTGGTGAGGAGGCAGTTTCCTTTGGCTTGGGGTAGCATATAAGGGTAGTACTTCTAGGCGGAACCTCTCTTCTTCTTCTAGTGAAGGAAGTGCACCTCAACTTGGTCTAGTGGTGATGAAGGCTAAAGACAGAAGCCGTGGGTTGCAATAAAGCTTCAAAAGAGGGATAGTCTACTGGCTCAAGAGGAAAATTTCTTGTATATATGATGCACCATGTAGATATGTTGTACAGATGCACTTGAAAAAAAAGTGGTGGGTCGGATTGAAAATTTAATAACCCCACCGGAGTGTATATAGTCCAATAAAGCAAAAGCTTATGGTATCTATGTTACATCTCATGAAGCTTGCAGCGGGAGACTTAGCTACACTGGTTGAGCTCCCAAAATTCTATACCTCTTATGCCCCCTCTTCTTGAGCCGGTTGCACTTGAACTTAGAAGGGAATACCCCGCTTCTCGAGGAAAGAGTTGCTAGACGAGGCATTAGAGTTACCATGGTGGGGGAGGTTGTTTCTTTGTTACTTCTGAGGTGGGGAGCTACATATCACTTACACTGTACGAGTCAGACTCATAGTCGTAAGAGTTTGCGTATGAGTTGAAGTATTTCTGACATGGCTATTGAGGAGACTTGGGCAGAGTTTTGGGATTCTCAAGGACTGTTGGATTTCAAATGTGGTTCTCATTAAGGTTCCGACCGCACTAAAATTCCAAAGGTCCGACTTAAGCTCCAAACTTTGATTTTGTGAAGACAAGTTTAATCATCAAATTAAATCCAAGTTCTTCTTTTCCTTTTCTTTCTTTTTCTTTTTGCACTTATTGCACGTGTTTTCTAGGGACTAGCAAAGGTAAAGTATAGGGGGATGATGAATCCACATTTCATCATCTTTATTCTATCATTTTGGCACCAAAAACCCTAGCAAATGCCTGTAAATAGCATTAAATACCGCATCTTAGCATTCATGCATGTGCATTCAATTAGTGTATAAAATACTGTAATTAAAGCCAAAATTATAGAATAAAAAAAGAAAAGAAAAAGAATAAAATATTGTAAATATTTTATGACCCGAAACCCCGAGACCTAGGCATCTTGATGAATAGGTCGACAAGGAATAAAGTAGGGGGAGATAAGGGTCACATACCTATATTATTCTATTCATTCTTTATTCAATTTAGGACCTATTTTTGGTTCTATTTTTTATACATCAAATAAAGAAACTTTTTACATGAAAGTTTTAGATAATATTACAAGGAAAAATACAAAATTGATTTCACAGAAAAAGAATACACAGATAAAAAGTTATGATCTGAATAAGAACCCAGAATCCATCCCAGACCCGTATCTCACAACTGACAACTCCAAATGCAGTATACTCACCTTTAGTTGTATATAGAATAAAATAAGCTATTTAATGGCGGTGGTTTCGCATTTGGCGGAGCTACGGTTTGAAAGTTGAGTTTTGGACCCTCATTGTATACTTGTAGAGATTAAAATATTCAATTTATTATTTATTCATTATTTTTATATTTTTTATATTTTTATAATTATGTAAAAATTACTTATAATAATTACTTACATTAAAATTGGAATAAAAACCTAAAGAAAACTCAAAATAAAAATAAACATATATAGAGTATACAGGTATTATACCTATATGTATACTTATACATTATACCTTTATATTTTATTTAAACATATCAGAAAAATAAAACAAAAATATATTTGTGTAGATAAAAGTATTTTATAATTTTAGAAAATAATAAATAAAAATAATAAAATTAAAATACACAAAATAAAAATAAAACACTAAAATACATAGGTAATATACCTATACAGGGCTAAAAAGTGAACTTATAAAAATACACCTCATAAAATAAATTAAAAATCATGATAAAATACTACAGAAAATAACGAATATTTCTTATTTTATAATCATTAATTAATTCAGCCTATTTCTATTTTTAAATGAATTAACAAAAATTTTATCAGGGATTTTTCCTGATTGGTCCACGTGGACCAATCAGGAGGCGGCCCCAGTTGACCCAGGTCAACTGGTCGTCTTCCCCCACCTACCCCTGTCAGAAGTCGATTTTTGAGCCAATTTCTTGGCTTTTTCGCGGCTGATCCTTGCATTATTTCGCGATGGTTCCTTTTGCAAAACCAAACCTCGATCTTTGGTCTACCCCGCCCTGTGATTACCTCGGGCCATGGATCAACGTGGTGCTCCAGGCGCCTTGATCTTTGGAGCACTTTGGTCAGGGGTCAAACCAGATATAACGGCCCCCCATTTTCGATTTGAATTTTGAGTCCCTTCGGTCCACCCCTCGTCGCCACCTTCGTGCTCCCGAGCTCCCTGGAGGTGACAGCTCCACCGCAAGCTCTTCAGCCAAGGCGATAGAGGTCGGAGGCGTCTCCAGCACCTCCCGCAAGACCGGCGGTTGAGGTATCTTCTTCCCTCTGGCTCCGGCCATTGAGGGCCTTCCCCCTTTTATTTCTCGCTTGCGTTTTACTCTTGTTAGTCCTAGGATCAAAACCGCTCAAGAACCTTCGAGTTTCATCGCCTGAACCGCCCGATCCCCTCGCTTGGCCGGAGCGCAACTCCGGTCGTTCATCGCCACCTCGAGTCACGCATCTTCACGTCCGCCCAGAGGTCCAGGCACTTTGCCCTGGAACTTCTAATGCTTTTTGCAGGTCCACGCACCATCATTGAAGCCTGGAGGCTGTAGCTCCACCGCCCTTCAGCGAGCCCCTCGGCCATAGCCGAGGCTTTTTGCCGTCGCCAGCCGCTAGAGGAAGACCAGAGGACGCTCCACGTCCATTTTGGAGCCTTGACATCGCCGGAGGACAACGATCTGGAGCGGCGAAGTTCGCCTCGCTGGCGTTCTTCGCTGTTCTTCCTCATCGACTCCCAACCGTCGGATCGAGGAGCTCCCCCAGGTCGAGCAGCAGCCGTTGGATCGCGCCACGTCTCCACCGTCCGATCGTCGCCAGATGATCTAATCTCTGCCGTCCAAGCGAAGCGTCGTCGACCATTGGATTCACGCCACGCGTATAAGTGACGATCTGCAGCCGTTGGATCCGCGCGTCGAGGGTATTTTGCATCCAAACCCCCGCGCATTTTGTATTTATATTTTAGTCCTAAAACTTTCGTCTGAAGTGTAAAAGTTTTGTAAAAAATTGCAAACAGACCCCCGAACTTATTTTATTTGCATTTCGGTCCTCTGCCACGTCACCTCACGTGACCTGTACAAGTGAGGTGCGGGCATTTTGCTTTGAGGCCCTCGATCCTTTTTGTATTTCGTTTTAATCCTAGAATTGTCAGATTAAGTGTTAAGTTTTTGGTAATTTTGCATGTGAGCCCTGGGTTTTGGAATATTACTTTTTAGTCCTCGCTAGGCGCGTGCAAGTCACGCGCCCTGGTGGGAAAATTGCTACGATACCCAGGCGGGTTTTGTAATTTATGTTTGGTCCTGAAAATTGAATATTCACTTCAATATTTTGTGAAAAAAATTGCATGCTTGCCCTTGACTGTCCTGATTATTACATAAATGCCCCTGCTAGGTCTTTAACTTGTGCTTGCTTACTCTATTTATTTAAGGCCTCATTTTAGATCCAAAAATTCTCAAAAATTAGGTTAAGCTCCTGTATGCTTGTACTTCTACGCCATATTTTTAGTTTTTGATTTTATCTTATTTTTATATTTATTAAAAATAAAAAAACATACTTTTTTCCTAATGTCTAGCTTAGAAAATACCAAAAAATATTAAAAGACCTCGAAAAATTCCAAAAAAATTCCCTAGTGTGTGTTTTTACTTATTTTTAGTGTCAGTCCAAAAATCACTAAAAATCTCAAAAGAAAAAACCTTAAACATTCGAAAATACATAAAAACTTCAAAAAAATTTCTAAAAATTGTAGAAAACTCCAAAATATCAAACTCAAGCTCTGTAGTTTACTGTTTTGATTATCTTTATTTGAAAAATAGTGTGGAAAAATTTTGTGGCTATTTTCTATTTTTAATTCCAGTTTTACCCCCAGCCATTAGCTTGTCCACTGTTTTGCTTCATTTTTGCTATTTAAAATACCAAAAACATTCTTAAATTACCCAAAAATCACAAAAATAGTAGAAAACCATTAAAATACCAAAAAGAGTTTATTTTTGAGTTTTTGGCCATTTTTGCATATTTTTATAAATATTTTGCCATCCCTTGTATTACATTGTTTTTACATTCCAATATTTGAAAAAGAAAAACAAAAATAATAAAATATAAAATTATAAAAATCAGAAAATTAAAAATCAAAATAAAAAAATTAAAAATTAAAAAAAATACAAAAATACAAAAGTAAAAACCCACAAAAATCTTTGCTTGCTTGCTTAGTGTAGACATCTCTCACACTCACACACACATTTATTTGAATTACCCTGTTTGCTCCCTGTGTTCGAACTCTCTGCATACTTGACTGCTATACATCTTTTGTGCAGAGTTAAAAATAAATTTTAACTCCACATTTATTTCTATTTCCTCGATCTATAGTGTGGGTTAATTGTTGACTTTAGTCCAGATTTGGTGTGGTCAACACACCGACTGAGTTCCCGCTTTGTGTGGAACTTAAGACCACCGATTTTTGGCTAAATCAATGGGTTTGAGGAAATGCTCTATTAATAAAGAAGTTGATCTTTGAATGGTTGATTCTTTTTGCTTGGAAACCTGTTTGGAATAGCAAAAGAACAAAAATCTTAATATTTACTGCATGTGGAAGTATATAAATTGTTATTATAGGATGCCAAAGTTTTTTTTGCTAGTCAATTTTGGTCTAGCTTGCAGCTTCCTACAAGAAACTCGTAATTCTTGAGATTTCCATGTTTTATGTGCAGCTTCCAAATTTGCTTCAGCCATTGATCTTAATTCCAACATTTTAATTGTATGTGTATGTGCTTCTTATATCTTAATTTTGTTACTATTGTATGTTGTATGCTTCTTATATCTTAATTTTGTTTAGTAACAGTCGGATTGTTCTGTTTCAGCATCAGTTGAACATTTGTTGCTTCATGATTTGTTTTGATATTCTTTATCAAAGCTTTTCCATGCTCAGCTAATGGTCTTAATCACAGTGCTCTCCTATGAAATTTAAGGTTCTATGATGTATGTTAGGTATATCATGTGTGGGTACAACATCAGTTTGAGATGCTTTGTTCTCTTTTTGGCATATAGAAATCCGATTGCTTTAATGAATCAATTAACCTAGGTGATATATGTATATATATATATTACTTTGAAATCTTTGTAGTGATGATGAAAGTGAAAGGACATTGGTATGATTGTGATACATACCTCATGCTTTGTGTCTCCACAAATGTCCTTTCTCGTGTTGAGGTTTTGCACATGGAAGGAGTTCTCGTGTGCCTTGGTATTTGGACTTAGCGACTGCAAGGGGATGAGCATGCATCCTTGGGCCTCTGGTTAGACGACTAGATGGCTGCGACCCCAACAGTTGCGTTGGATGGAAGACATGTAATCCAAGATGTTGTTCCATTGGTTGCACAACGGTGTTTGATGATGCATGACTGGTCTTGTCTTCGCTTTCGATCATAGAATTTATACGAGAGGTCAAGAAAGACACAATCACTCAAGTTGGTTCTCTCATATTTGTTCTATGAAGGGAGTTACGAGATGTGCTTAGTTAAAGAGGTGTTTTACCGCTTTGTCTCCATATCCGGAGAAAAATGGAAGGTAATCGTATGACTTTTGACTATAATGATGAGTGTTAAATCATATCCTATAATCAAATCTTGAGATATATCTTGTGCACTACCATCGTGGACTCTTACCGACGAGTAGTGGATATTAGTTGATCATGTTACAAATCAAACATCTCATCTCATCAGGTTGGACACTAGATCGGACCACTAAAAATGTGATTAACTTTCAAGACAAGAGAACTATCCATAAAATGAGAATGATAATATAGAGGAAAGTGATGAGCGCAAGATTCGATTCGAGTTAAGTGATTAGTTATGTGTTCGTTGTGACTCAAATCAAATTCACGATCAACAAGAAATTATTCAAACCATTAATAAATCAAGGGTAATTAACCCAATATAGTGACCAGGGTCTAACTCAAGGAGCACTATTAAAAACTAAGTAGGCGATTCGAAAATCAAAGGATTTGTATTTTGTCTTTTTAGTGGTTTTTGTTTTTTCAAATTTTTAATTTTTCATAAGGCAAATAAAGCAAAAATGCATGTCTTCTTTTTGTGTTTTTCAACTATGTCAAAAATACTCAGAAAAATATAGTAAAAATATTTTTGGATTCTATATATTTTGTAGTGTTTTTTTAGGATTTTTGGAGAATTTTTAAATGTACTTTTGTGATTTTCTAAAAATAAAAAGTGACAAAAATAAAAAACAGTGCACAACCAGGGGCAGGGGCGGAGCCAGAAAAAGTTCATATGTGGGGTCAAACCTTAATCAAATATATAAAATAAAATTTACTACTATTTAGCTACAAATATTCAAAAGTGATTTACAAACCTACATAATTTATCAAAAGCTATGCTCGACGATTTTTCATTGCATAGAAATCGTTAATGACTTCTTCCATAGTGACATTTTCTGTTATCTCCTTTTCAATGTAAACAATCTACATTTACTTAGAAAATTATCTTCCACTTCTTATTTGGAAGTCTTGTCTTCACAAGGTTCGTAGCTGAAAATGCACGTTGAGTTTTAGCAGTTGAGACATGAAGAGTCACATGAACGCTATTTATGTAACATATATAATACGATTATATGATATATATTTTTTATCGATGAATCGATGACTGATGCACACTTACTCACGTGAACAATGGAGCAGATCGTCATCTATTGATGTGCAGAGTTGTCGCCAAAGCCCAAGATGATGAAATAGTTTTAATATCTAAAGAAATGTTGACATAAGTTAGTAAGTTGGTCAAATTCAACACTTTTATCGATGAACATATATACATATATAAAATTAAATGAAGATTAAGTCAAAATAATAAATTACAATAATAATATAAAGAATTTATAGTATGATGATAATTCTAATAACTTGTGCAATAAATGATATAATAATAAAAAACTCTTATCCATACTTTTATCCGCTATGTCAAAATAAAAAATTCATATGCATCTAAAATGGATATGATGACGGATAGATACTGATATATCTGTATCTGGATGCATTCCTAATTATATCACAGAGAGAAATCAGAAAACCAAAAATTGAAGTATTAACTTACCGGCGGGGTAGCAACGACAATGATGAATAATGAAGGATTAATAACGTTTGACAGGACTGACGGGTTGGTCTCGATGGAGATGGTGGTGCATCGTGTGATGAAATAAGGAGGAGGGACGGGTGGAGGTAGGGGATTGGAATGCCAATTGGGATTGGGATTTGGGAAATCAATGATAACCTTTTCGACATTGATGTAGAATCAAGAAAAGGGGAGGGTATCCGTCTATAACTTGCACAATTCGGGTAACACTCACTGCCTACAAGATCCCCCAAAATAATCTATTTAATCCATTCCTCAATGAAAAGCTTATGGAAATATTGCTTCCATCTAATCTCTATAACCTTTAGAATAACAAGAACATGATCTTTCTCATCCTTGATGCATCTCACTTGAGAAAGACCTTTGGTCTTTCTTTCTCTTGCTTTGGCCAATCTGAATATATTCTTCTAACCCTCCTTCGAGTCAAGCTTTTTTGTACAAAATTGTTAATGCATCTCGCTTCAAACTTATCTGATCAAAGGCTGGCGGAGCTTCTTGCATTGCAGACAGAGTTAGCGCAGATTGAGGGACCGTCTTTTGGTAGAGACCATTTTGCATGGGGAGATGAGAAGTTCACAGTGAAGAAAGCCTACCATTTCTTTGTTGAGGATGGAGTTGAGTTGCAGGAAAATGTGAGAACTGACACGAGGATGATATGGAGGAGCAGAGTGCTAAACAGAATCAAGATTTTTCTTTGGTTGTTCAGACTTGGTAGGATTACTTACCAAATAATGCAGAAAAAAATCGGGAATGGATGAGAAGAGAAATTAGAATAGTGACATGCTTCGCATGATTGAGAGAACATGTGAGAGGAGAAACCCTAGAAATTGGGGGAAAGGGGATATGGTGAAGGCTCACTCGAAATCAAAACTCAATAGTTTAATCCATACCATAATCTGACTTACAATGGACTAGTGCCCCCATCATATAGAGGGAATCTAACTACAAAATTGAGAATCGAATAAAATAACAATTAAAAAAATTCCTAATTGGACTTTAATGGACTCACTAACTAATTTAATGTACCATAAATATTGAGATTACAATCAATCTCAATTTATTTAACGTAAATAAAATTAACCAACCAACTGAATTGGGGTTATACGAGATAAGGGAGGGAATTGAGGGTGGGATTTGTGAAATTAAATTGTAATATTGTCATTGCCATCAGAATCGACCAATCAAGGAAAGATCCAATCTGGGAAAAGAGAAAGTGCTTGATTAGAATCATGGGAGATTTTGCAAAACAGAATCGTGAACCCAAAGGACTATTAGGTGGCTATCAGTTTGTTTCGGAGTGGGATGATGGCGGTTCAGATACATTGACGTAAATGACCCCGGGAGTTCAACGGATTTACGCATGCTGTCACGATGGTGGCAGTTGCGTTGTGCGCGTATGACTTTGGGATGCTTTGTAATATTCTTGAGGGGTTTAATTAAAAGATGAATATGAATGAGTCTATTATATTGGGGATTTTGCAAAAAAAGGGCTGAAGAACTTGGTATATATTGTTTCTTAAAGGAAATATATGGCATTATATTATACTTCAAGTTTGGGGGGGAGGCCATGACCCCCACCCACCCCCTACATCCGCCCCTGGCCAGGGGTATTTTTCAATTTAAAATTAGTGAAATCTCAAAACACATGTGAGTGATTTTTATGATAAGCTATGAAAAAATATCTATAAATGAGAACTGAAAATCCAATTTTTTTCGATTTTTTTCGATTTTATATGATTTTTATAAGTTTTTGAGTATTTTACGAATTTTTAGGTTTTTATAAGGTATTTTTCAGCAAAAAATATAAAGAAGCTAAAAGATGGTAAAATACAATTACAAAAATTTTTATGAAATTTTTCAAGGATTTTTCGAATTTTTATAAATTTTCTAAAACAAACAAGGACTTTTTAGGGGGTTTTGAAATTTTGTAATGGAAAATAAAAGAAAATCAACAAGAAAAATTTACCATAAATAAAACATGTAAACATGAGTCACAAATGATTTTTAGGTAATTTTTGGAGTTAATTGACTATTTATTGCAATTAATAAAAGAAAATAATTAAAAACAATGCACAAGGACCAATATGTCCTAGGGCCAATTGGATAACACCATCAGAAAGTACAAGATCAAAGGTGCAATTTCTCCATGCAAAAGCAAGTGCCACACGTGATCAGTACTCATAAGGGCATAAATGCAATTTTCAAAACTTTTAGTCATTCCATAATCATTTCAAAGAATAGGATAAAATGTGCAAATACATTGAGAAAACACATACAACTACACGATTGCAACTCAACTGGACTAAAGTGCAAATAAAGAAAACATAGTGTCCTGAATGCAAAAAATTAATTATTTATTACAATTGATAGACTAAAGCGAAATACGAAAAAAAGCGAGGACAGAAGTGAAATATATCCACTCAAAGGGAGTCGACAAATGGCGCTGCTCGGAATCTGGCGACTCTAGCTCAACATGAACAGATGGTTGGGGAGGATACACTTATGATGAACGGTCACGATTTCTAGCTATTGCTTTGATGATAAGTGGTTGGGAATTACTCCTCCTGACGATCGAACGATCAGGGGGGTTTCCAAGATGGACACACAAGATTAAAATTGGGGGTCCTTATGATCTAACGGTCTGGGAGGCGTCTAGACGAACTGGGAAGAACTCACCTTGGGCGAGTTTTGGACGGTGACTGCGTGGGCTTCCCTCGGCCTCTGAGGCTACTCAGATGGAGAAAATATCACCAGTGACTGTCCAAGCTACCGGTATGCTCAATAAGGTCCATGACTTCGAGAAGAGTCTTGGAGATGCATATGGTTCTTGGAGCTTCCTGGAAGGGCATGCATGTGTGAAATGACCTTCAAAAAAGGTTGTCTTCAATCCTGGTCCTGCAAAATGAGTATTGCTTGGAGGGGGAACTCCGGCAAGGGGTTAGAAAATCAAATGAACAGAGGGAACATGTATGGTTCAGGTCCTACATCGAGTGAAGGATTAGACCTGAGTTTTGACCCAATCCGACGACTGAGTCGATTATTAGGACGCGGAGTTGTGAGATGGAGAAGTACACGGAAAAACATGTGGGGTGTGTGTCGAGTCGAAGTGGATGGTTGATCAGGTGAAAGGGATGAGTATAGGTATTCTACACATAATGGAAGAATCGATCTAAAACGAACAACCTTGATCCCTAAATGGTACCTGTGGGTGAGTGAAATCGCATGGGATGGAGACGAAGGGCCTCCAAGGTCAAAGCCTCGATGGGGCAACGTAGCCAGAGGTTGAGCTCCTTGCGACGGAGCACGACAGAGATGCCACCGGACCTGGGTCTCACTTACGTCCAATCCCTCCTTACTAGTTCTCTCTTACTACTATCATTCTGGGAAAGGAGTTGGGCGCAACGAAGGTGGTGGAGCATCCAAAGATGGCAGGAATGGATGAGGTGCATCGATTTTTATAGGTGCCCAAGTTCGAGAAGGATTGATTGAGAGTACGTGAACCGAGGCATGGATCATAGAGATGGTGTTCAGGCGTGGATTAGGGATCCGTGAAGTTCAATCAGTGCGAAGGAGCGAGGGCAAAATCGATCGCATCGGGTCGCAAGAATTGGTAGAAGTCTATGTCGAACCTGATCTGAGAAAAAGGAAGGGGGGACATGTTGACTGGAGTCAACAATCCCCTGTAGACCAATAGGAAGCGACGCGAAATAGAGAAAAATTAGGCTACGTGGTAAAATAGTGAAATAAATGAATTAACTAAAAAATAAAATGGTAAATGGTTGTAAAATAAAAATGGATAAAATAAAAAATTTTATTATTTTTCATGCTATTTTTCTATGATTTTTAATTATTTTTATGAAATCATATATACAGTGTATATAGTATAGGGTAGCATATATAGGTATAGTATACCTATATATTTTATTATTTTATTTTATTATTTTTATACAAATATCCTTTATTTCATATTTTATTTATTTACAAAATAATTTGAAGAGCATGAAATGATTTTTATTTAATTTTTACAAATTGAATAGATGTATTAAATAAATATGTATTATATATAATGTGTGGCTTTTATTCTATGAACTTTTGATTTGATTTAATTTTTTTTGAGTTTTATAATTTTTATTTTATTTTCATTTTGTCATTAGGAGTATGTACAAGTATTTAAAATACAATATGCATAAATTATGAATTAAAATAATTAAGATTACATATTTACAAGTATAGGTACTCTATGACTATACAATGCATCCCTAAAAGCCAATTTTTACCTCACAAACTCCAAAATTCATGAAACCACCCTTGTTCAAAAGATAATTTAATTTAGAGTCCAACAAAGGTGATTTGGAAGAATTTGAGTTCATATGGATCTGAAATTGATCTGCCAAGTTCTTATTTTGTGGCTTTTTATGAGTGGTATTATTCACAATACTTTTATTGAGAAAATAATTTGTTTTGAGGTCTTTTTATTGATGAATAATATATATATATATATATGATATATATACATATAATGCATAGTGATGAATTATATAAGGACCCTATCTCCTCCTACTTTATTCCATGTCGATCAGGTCAATGATTGACCTTCTCTCCGGACTTGGGTCGGTCTGTACTTATTACATAATTACATCCTTCTTTCCTTTTTCTTTTCCTCTTTATTCTTTTATTTTTGGAAAAGAGTCATCTCGATGTGATATAGCCCTTTCCATTTAGTTTTGGGAAAGAACGACGAAGTCCATCCGAATTGTCCAATGAAGAAATAAGAGGAGAGCAAAGCGTCAATGGCGCACGAAGCGCGCATGCGGAACGGGCACGGAGAAAAAGAAAGTGTGGAGGTGCCGAGTCCCTTCGTTTCCAGGACCCAAAGCAGTGCATCACGACGAAATCAAGGATTTGGAGCTTCTTGCATGACCCACGATAGCCGATTAACTAGCGCGGGGAAATTGATCAACTCGGAGAGGCATGATTGACACGCTGGGAAAGCTAGTCTTGCATAGACTAAGACTATCCAAAATCCTCAAAAAGATTGAGATTGAATTTTTTATTCACACATTACTAACAATAGTATGTATAATGACAATTTATCAGATTTACACATATTCACATGTATTTTTGCTAAAATATAATGCTAAAATAAGAGAATAAAGAATGAAAATAAAGGATTCATCGGTATGTCAGTAATGGAAAATGTTGGGAACTTAGTTAGGGTGCATCTACTTCATGCATGCCTACGGAGGCCCCCCAACCTCAAGATACAAGGTATCGTGTAGTCAAGTGTGAGACTCTCGTGGTCAAAACCACAGACTATTTCCATTGCTAATACTACCATGTTGCTTACCGTCGTGGACTCTTACCAACAGGCAGCGGATCTAAATTGATCATGGTTCAAATCGAATATCTTATATAATGAATAATGTATGGAACTTAGTTAGTTCTTAAATAATAATAACAATAATAGTTCCTAAATAATTTAAATGCGGTAACCTAAAAGATAGAGCTACTTTTTATGCTGTTCACTTCCAGTTGAGTACTTGTTGGTAGTCATTTTATTTCTGGTAGGAATTTGTTTTCTTACAATCATTATCTTGTGCACACTTGTTACCATGTTTAACTATTGTTTATATCCATACTTGGCGCTTTTCTCATAATCCTATTTGCGTGAAATTGGTAGGTTCGCAAGATAAGGAGCCACAACAGTAGGCGGGTTGTGGCTGACTCTTTCAACATTTTTTTGGTACAGTTAGTGTCTCTTCTCGTGTATAATTGTACATGTAGTTACTTCCTCTGAGAGACATGGTGATGTATGGAAATGTACTTATTTTGTGGGCAATATTTATGAATGGAAAATTAAATGAAAAATATAGTGATTGTTCTTCCTTCTTTACTATTTTCCTGCATGTATTATACATATTGGTATTTTGAATGTAGAACCGTATGTTGTGGATGTGTATTGTTGAGTATCTGGACCTTGGAGGGTGTCACCGATTTGGTATCAAAGCAAAGATATTCCAATACAATCCACAAATATGATTCTTATGTGGTATTCAAAATATGGATAGTGTATGGCTCTTGAGCCTACACGAGTCCCAAGAGACTATTTGCTTCATTTCCATGTCCACGTCTCACAAAAGTACAATGATTATAAAGTAGTAATGTTATGGTTCTTATGATGAACCATACCATTTTTAGTTGAGTTGGATGTAGCATAGTAGTTGATTTACCGGTACTTCCCATTTAGGGCACCAAACCATGACAAGAACATTTAGTGTAGAGGATCCTAGACCGGTTCGACCTCTCCTATAGACCTTCAGAGGAGGAGGCTGACATATATCATTTTTTTTCATTAGAGTTCGAGCGATTTGAGGATCTCGATGATCTACGCATACATTAAAATCCCTACACAACATATTTATAAAGCATGTGTGCCACCGTTTTATGACATTATGACTCATGAGGATGCAAAGTTATGAGTGTACTAGTTGTCCAAGGTGTTATGAATGTTACATGCGCATGTTACTCTATGGGTGACATTGGGGAGTAATTATTGGCTTGATTCCCAGAGCGATGATGGAATGCCACCAAGGAGCACTTGATTGAGCCCATCACTTCAGAGATTTTCTTCGATAAGTTCTGCACAGAGTTCTACCCAGACCATTGGGTATAGGATCAGAGGAAAGAGTTATCGAGTTAGCCCAAGGTAAATGACAACTCAAGAGTACCTGATTCATTACACACAGTTGTTTCAACATTCCCCTGCTACTACAACTTATCCACAAGAGAACTTGAAAAGTTCATTCGAGGGATGCGTGAGGAGGCTCAAGATAGACTCTCCACTTTGGACCTTACCTCCTTCAAGGATGTGATGGCGAAGGTGACAAGATGGGAGGCTATTCAGAGCCGACAACTTGTAGGATTGACTCAGTCTCAGCCTCAACAGTACAGTAGGATAACAAGTCAAGATTCAATCCGGCCTCACATAGATCGTCGATTCCATCCATTTGCAGAGGCACCAACAACTAGTGGTCCCACTTCACCTCACACCTTGAGACATGCTTTGATTGGCCATAGTATATCATCTTTTCGACCTCTGGTACACCCAGAGAGTCACGAACGGTGAGGAGACAATATGGTTTCTATAGGATTGCTCTCACAACGAGTTTGTCATGAGTTTGTCCACATCATAGCACAATGTCTCTGATGTGTTAGTGGTTCGAGTACACCTCAACACAGTGTGAGGCCCAACGATTCATTATATACATATAAATTAGGTTTTTGTCGTAGAGATAGAGATTTCCAACACCCTCCACTACAACAGACTTATAGTGTAGCATGGTCCAGTCCTTCATTAGTACAATGAGGACAATTGAATGCTTCAAGTTCAGTTGTCATAGGTATGATTTCTATGTATAGACTTCTATTTCACACTTTGATTGACTTTGTGTCACACTCTTTTTTGTGTAAATCACTCAATACCCACATTAGGTGAGTTACACAAAGTTTTAAATCCTCTTACTACATTAATGGCCTAGGGAGAGGGCGAGATATTCACCAAAATACATATCGCAGAGGACATGCCAATACATATCAAGGGACAATTTATGTCCTCGTCTTTTTTATGGATTCAATTGAATGATTTCGAAAACATTATGATTAGGAATTGGATGGAGAAGTATCTTATCCTCACATGGGATCAAACCTTACTCGAGATACCAACTCATATCTTGCATCATGTGATTAGGATCGTATGATGGAACAATATTCTACTAATTAAATCACCTAGGCATCGGATATCGAGGATGCTACATGGGAGCCAAAGATCAAAAATTGGAAAAAGTATCCTCACTTGTTTCCTGATATAAAAGTTTTAAGTTCGGTCCTCTTTGAGGTTTTTATCGATTTGGTCCTTTTCTTTGAGATTTTTATGGTATTATTCCAATGGAGATTTTCATGGATCACCCAAATATGAGATCAGGTAGAAACACACATCAAGTCTCGAAGACAAGACTTCCTTTGAGATTTTTATAATTGTGAGACCTGGAGACTTATATATGGGTTAAAATACAAGATACGGTATAGGTATCGGTTACCCATACAAATATGAGTCTCAATATGATTCGAGATATGGGTTTTTGTTCATACTCTCATACATTTTGTTAACTTCTTTTTAAATTTCAGACTTGATTCAGTAATCAAATTTATCAAATAAGTAGTCTACTGTGTAGTAATCATCAAGACCTTTCCAATAACGTCAAAATCTGACATCGACAAAGAAGATGTGACCATTTTGTTATCGTGGGTCAGTTAAAGGACACGGACCCGAACTGCATCCGGATCCGGTTAACCGAACCCACATATATAGGCTAGGGCTAAGATTTGGTCCACCCAAAACCCACTTCCAGCCATAGAGGTCACCGGAGCTCTGCCCAAGAGCTAACACTCAGCCGTCAGACCGTCGTTGGAGTTGTCGATCATGAAGCCGAAGGTGTCCACACATAGAGCTTTATGCCGAGAGCTCGTTTCTCATGTTTTCTATGTATGGATATCTTCCTCTTTGTTGTCGTTTTTTCGCATTATGATTCTTATGGGTTGGATTTAGATATCGTTGTCGAACCGTGTTTTACGTTGTTATGTGTATGCGGGTTCCGGATTGAGTAGGGATGCCATGCATGTGCTTCTGAGTAAGAACACATATGGATTGATGTCGAAATGGCTGTGTTTCAGAGATTGTAGGATGGCCGGTGGCCATGGTAACATGTAGGGGGTGTTTTGAGAGTGGTTGGGTTGGTTCGGTGATCGTGATCTATGTGGTGCCGCCATGGATGGTGGCGATCTTTTACCACTGACATGCTGTTAGTTGAATATGATAGAGTAACTAGGTCTTACTCGAGGCTAGTATCTATTTTATTATTTGATATTCTGATTGCCTTTTTCCTTTGGGTCTATCATTTGATTGACCTCACATTTAGTTGAGATCGACATATCTAACTCTTCTTTTCCTATTTCTGATGTTGATAACTACAATGAAGATTTGCTCAACTATTTTATAGGGCTTTCATGCTTGATTTTATTTGCATGAATACAACACAACTATAATAATAATAATTGGTGGGAGGGAACATAAGCATTAGTCAAGCCGGGTCGAGTAAGGAAAGAGTGAGTATAACAGGTTGGACGTAAGAAGACTAGTGAGAGTAAGTAGATAAATCGAATTTTTTCTAAAGAGGGAAAACTGGGTACGATGTGAAGCATTTGTCTTGATGGGTACTGATGGATGGGGGATTTTAATGGAACACATAGGCATAATGCTGAGGTGTTTCTAGTTGCAGGTGAAATTGCAACCTGGGAAGACACTCGTTTATAGCAATTGTTGATTCCATTTTGGAGGTTAGGTAATTCCTTTTCACTTGTTATCAAGGTTCATCTTTTAGCCAGCTAATAGTGGTGGATTTAAGCAATTGTTACAACTCTTGTTTGTTTTGGTTGAATCTCTTATTCATGAACTTTTTTGCGTTAGTTGTCAGTTTTTATTATATTTGATTAATCCTCAGAAAATATTGTCATTGGAAAATGTACAAAAAACTGACAAATTGAAAATCATCTAGGAGAATCTCAAATTCTGATGTTAACTAGAATCTTGGTGAAAAATTAAGTGTTGCTTCTTTGTTACATTTTAATAATTGTGGAGAGACTCATAGCATCTCTGAAGAGCCGAAAAATCGAGAGACTAAGGGAGATAGGTATCAAGGGTCGTTGTGACCTCAACCCTTCGAGTCAGACTCAACAAGAAAATCGAAGACCACCAAATAAAATAATCAATCAATCAAGTCGAATTGCGGTCTCGCTATTTTATTTAACCTGGTATAGCGACCATAGTCGAACTCAAGGAGCACGGATTGGCTAAAAGCCTACAAAGTAGTCAAGAATCAGAAGAAAATGTTTTTGGTGGATTTTATGGGTTTTTAAAAATTTTTTGTGATTTTTTATTATGGAGAAAATATAAAAGAAAGCTAAAAAGTCACAATCAACTAATTATTAAACACACAAAAACAAGTTAGAAAGTTGCAATAAAAATGTTTTTGGATTTTATAAATTTTCAGATATTTTTGGTAATTTTCTATGATTTTTATGATTTTTAGTTGATTTTCTAAAAATGAAATAAGACAAAAAATGGAAGTCAATGTGCAGGTAGAATCTAAAGACTATTTAAAAATAACTAAATAGTCTATAAAATTTCAAAGATATTTTTGTGATGAAATAAAGATAAAATCTAACTATTGGAAAAGGAATTGCAATTTTTCGATTTTTTTATTATTTTTAATGATTTTTATGATTTTTTTAGGATTTTTCAATTTTTAAGGTTTTTATAAGTCCAAATCAAACCAAAATTGGATTGAAGCAACAAGACAATAAAACAAATAGTCCATATTTTTTTAGAATTTTTGGTGACTTTTTAATATTTTTAGTTGGTTTTTAAATGTAGACAGTAGCAAAAATGGAGGGTTTTGAATTTTTAAAAATAGCAAATCAAAACAAAATTATCTCAAAAAATCAATAAAATTTTTACACAGTGGCAGGGGCCACGTATCCAAATTTCACGAAATTTAGAGTTAATTTGCTATTTTATTCAACCAATAGAACATGCACAACAGACAGGGACCTAAGTGCAAAGAAAACAAGTTCCATGGGCTTAGCTATAACACGCGCTAAAAATATAGGGGGCTCAATGAAATTTTTACGTTAAATTCAGCACATGTTCAAATCCATCACGCACAGGGGTATAAGTGCAAATATTGAAACTAAAACTTCAAAGCATAACATTCATTAAACCCGAGCCCCATACATGCAAATATCCCAGAAAATCACGTGATGAAGCACATGCAACACAAACAGAGGGACTCAAATGCAAATTCTAAAAGTCTGAGGTCTGAAGTGCAATTTATCCAAATTAAAAATAACTACATATCATATTTACAGAACTAAAAAGTAAATGCTAAAACAGAAAGGGCCTAAGTGAATTTACCCTTATTATTAAGGATCCAACGGCTGAAGGAGGTCCACTTAAAATCTGACGACTGTGCTGGGCTGGTACCTCTTCGGCACTCCTGATCAGATCCTCAGATGGGTCGGATGGCTGCACAAATGGATGGTGGAGATAAGACCTGGCGGATGAGCTCGATCGGACGGTGGAGGAGGGCTCTGGATGAACAGGTCGCCAGCGAACTTCGTCCGGCCAATACACGCGGTGGGGAGCTCCTCCAAGGCTGCTAAAATGGGGAAAACATTCCTGGAGATGGTCCGCAACTGACAGTGGTCTCCGATGAGGCCAGGGGATCCTGGAGGTCCCCAGCAGCGAGGTAGACCTGGAGCTCCTGTTCTTCAACGGGTGGACCTCCGGATGAGGGCCATTAGCTTCCAAACCTGCACAGGTAGCTCACTGGGTCGAGGGCAAATTGCCTTGACCCATTAGCGGGCGAAAGGGGTGAACGTGTGGGGCGGAACGACGCTCTCCAGCGAGGCGACGACGGAGGAGAGTCGGGGTCCTGTTCCGGGGCGAATCAGGAGGAATGAAGGGGTGGACAACGTGGAGAGGAGTCTCGCGATGGTGAAGGTGTGGTCGGAATAGGAAATGGATGATCGGAGTATGCGGAAATGGCCCGTGAAGGTCGGCGGTCGGAAATCGAAGAATCGGAATCTAGAGCGGGCTAGGTGCTATCGAAGGTACCTGATGGTCGAAGACATCTATACTAGAGGTGCTGGATCTCATGGTGTCTTTGCCTCGATGGAGCGACGTCTCCAGAGGCTCGGGCTCGCCGGTGGCGAAGCATGACGAGATGGGTCGCCAGACCTAGGGCTAAGGCCTTCATGCTCTCGCTGCAACACTCTCCTACGCTCGCTATCACTCGAGTAGAAGAATGGAGGTCACTGGGGAGAAGACAATGGCTGAATGGTGCGTGAAATGGCGGCTGAAGGTTGAGCTTTATACATGTCGAGGTCCGAGAAAGATGGAGATCGGGTGCGCACTCCGAGGAGCGGACCTCTAAGGATAGTATTGGGCGAGAATTGCGGGTCATTCCTCGGTATCCGGAGCCTCAAATCAATGGAAATGGTGGACGAATCGATGCGGGATAAATCGGGGGAGATCGGGTCGTCATGCGGATCCGGGCGAAGTGGTCCAGGGGGGAAGTTGACCGGGGATCAACAATCCCCCGTGGACCAATCAGAATAAAGATATCCAAAAAGATTTGGAAATTCATTTAAAAATCGAAAATGATTTTATTTCAAAATATTTACGAAATAAAAAATGATTATTAATTTTCAAACTATTTTTAGTGATTTTTATTTATTTTTTCGAAAAATTAATTAATGTATATAAATAATATAATATTATATACATGTATAGAATACCTATGTATTTTCAATTTTTATTTTTATTAGTTTATTTTTGTAAAATTACCCCAATTTTATATTTTATTTATTTACAACATAAAATTTGGGATATAAAATAATTTTTATTTATTTTTATTTGTATTTACAAGGGTGAAATAAATAGATATAGATACATATATACATGGTATGTACAATGTGAAGAGAGAGAAATCATTTTTGTTTTTATTTTCTTTTCCTCATTTTTATTTTATTTTTAGAAATATATACAAATCAATAAAAACCCATTTTTATTTTTTTGTGAAAATAAAATAAATACATGAAGGAGGAATATATATAAGGTGAATGACCCTATCACTCTCTACTTGTTTTATTTTGCGGTCAGGCCAATGCTTGGCCCTCCCTTGGATTCGGGTCACTCAATATTTATTCTAAATATTTCCTTCTTTTTCTTTATTTCTTTATTCTTTTAATTTTTCACAAAAACATGCTAATTATTGGTATTTACACAAAGCATGCATCTTGGTAATTTATTGTATTTACAAGTATCTACATGGTGTTTTGCAAAGATTTTTAGCTAAAATAAAAGAATAAATAGTGATAAATGGGGATTCATCAATCTCCTAAAATTATTATTTTGTATTTGTATGCATCCAATGAAATGGCCCTTGGTGTCAATTGTATCATTTCTCATGTAGTTGTTGAGTGATCCTTAAGGTACCGAGTTTATCCATCAGAATAAAGCTATATATACACACCATGTGTTCGAAGTGCGTCTTTACTTGTTTATTTACCTTTTCCCCATTTTCTATTATAGTTTAATGTTGCTCTTTTTAGAGTTAGGTGACAATGATTTAGTATATGATATACTCCAATGGTAGTATTTTGCCCGTTTGTCATGTCTTCTTTTACAGTTCCGTCATTATTAGTTGTGGATCTAGGTGCTAATCAGAAGATAGGACTACCCAAATCATGACTATTAGTAATTCCCTTGTAGATGAGATTGAGGAAATGCTTTGTTAATAAAGAAGTGGGCCTTTGAATGGTTATTTTTTTGCATGGAATCCCTCTTGGAATAGCAGAGAACAAAATCTTAATATACAATGTCTGTGGAAGTATATATAATTGTTAATTGTAGGATGCCAAAGTTTTTTTTGCTAGTTAATTTAGATCTAGTTGGCAGCTTCCTATGAGAAACCCATGATTCTTGAAATTTCCATGTTTTATGTGCAACTTCCATATTTGCTCAGCTATTGATTTTAATCCCAACATTTTAAGATTCTCTATCGTATGCTTCTTATATCTTAACTTTGTACAATAACAATTGGATTGTTCTGTTTCAGCATCGGTTCAACATTTGTTGCTTCATGATTTTGTTTTGATATGCTTTCTCAAATCATTCCATGCTCAAGCTAATGATTTTAATCACAATGTTCTCTACAAAATTTAAAGTTCTTTGATGTATGCTAGGTATATAATGTGTGGGTACAACATCAGTTTGAGATGCTTTATTCTCTTTTAGGCATATGGAAATCTAATTGCTTTAGTGGATCAGTTAACCTAGGTGATCTATACTACTTTGAAATATTTGAGGTGATGATGAAAGTGAGAGGATACTGATATGATTGTGATACATATTTTGTCATGGATGTTGCCCCTATGTGCTTTGTGTCTCTATGGATGCCCTTTCTCGTGTTGAGATTTTGCACACGGAAGGAGTTTCCGTGTTGCCTTGGGTAGTTGGAGTTAGCGACCGCAAGGGATGGGCATACACCCTTGTGTCCCCGGGTAGACAACTAGACGATTGACCCCAGCAGCTACGTTGTCTGGAAGACATACAATCAACTGTGCCCTGATGTTCCGATGCTTGTGCGATGGCATTCGAGGATCGTGCCTGATAGTCTTGTCTTCGCTTTCGATCATAGAATTTATACGTAAGGTCAAGGAGAGCCTATCGCTCGAGTTGATTTCTCGTATTTTTCTTTGAAGGGAGTTCTGATATGTGGTTAGTGAAGGAGGTGTTTTACCGATTTGTCTCGTATACGTCAAAAAGTAGAAGGTAGTCGTAGGATTTTCCGACTACAACGATGAGTGTTAAATCATATCCTATAATAAAATCTTGAGCTCTATCTTGTGCACTACCGTTGTGGACTCTTACCGATGAGTAGCGGATATTAGTTGATTGATGAATCTATGATTCTCATTCTTTATTCTTTTATTTTAGCCATATCTTTTAGCAAAAACACATGTGAATATATGTAAATCCGATAAATTATCATTGTACATACTATTGTTAAGAATGTATAATTAACACCTAATTTTCCAAAATAAAAGTATAAAGAGGAAAAAAAGAGAAGAAGGATGTAATTATGTAATAAGTACAAACTGATTCAAACCCTGAGAGAAGGTAAATTATTGACCTGATCGACAAGAAATAAAGCAGGGGGAGATTTGGTCTTTGTATATTCATCACTATGCATTCTATGTACATAACAATTTTATATTTTTTTCATCAAAGAAAAGATTTCAAAATAAATTATTTACTTAATAGAACTTGTAAATAAAAATGTTTTCTAAATAACAAAAATAATTGCGACATGATTTCATGTACATAATACAAATAATACCACTCATAAAAAGCCACAAAACAAGAACTAAAGTCAATTCCAGCTCCACATGAACTCAAATTCTTCAAAAATCACCTTTATTGGACTATAAATTAAATCTTTCAAATGAGGATGGCTTCGTAAGTTTTGGAGTTATGGTATGAAGTTGGTTTTTGAGTGTATTGCATAGCTAGATAGTACCTATACTTGTGTATATATATTTAATTATTTTAACACATAATTGGTGTGTTTGTATTTTCAAACACTTGTACATACTCATAATAATAAAATAAAAATAAAATAAAAACTATAAAACACAAAATAAATTAAAAATGAAGTTAAAACTTCGTTGTATACCAACCACACTTGTATATATTGTACACAATATTTATTCAAATCCCTTATTTAATTTGTAAAAAAACAAAATAAAATTCTTTTATACTCCTTAAATTATTTTGTAAATATATAAAATATAAAATAAAGGATATATTTGTAAAAATAATAAAATAAAAAATAAAGGAATAAAATATATAGGTACACTTTACTTGTATATAATACCCTATACTGTATATATTGTATATATGATTTCATAAAATTAATTAAAAATCATAGAAAAATAGTTTGAAAAATAAGAAATATTTTTTATTTTTATTCATTTTTATTTTGAAATCATTTGTTATTTTTTATTGATTTGTAGATCCTTGAATTTTGATTGGTCAACCTGGGTCCGGTTACCCGGATTAAGCCCTCCAAGTTAGGTCCAATCCAATTTGGCTCGTTGGAGCCACTTCTCAGTATTTCTCATTCGACTCCGACCACAGATTACCTTGAAATTCAGGCCTCAGATTCCTTGTAGATCTGTGATACACATGGATCCCTAAGTTGGTCCGAATCATTCTAGGGTTTCGTGCTATCCTTTGATCCTTCTAGAACCTTAGAATGCTCTATAAATTATCTCCTCTGCCTCCATTGCAAGAGATTTCGTCCCTCGCGCCTCCTTTCCTCCATTTAAAGTCTCTAGGTAGTGACAACATCCTGCAACCCTTGTTTGGAGTCCGGTTAGGTGCTTGATCAATGCAGCTCGCATCGTGGTCGGAGCACGTCGCCGCGACCATCCTCTTCTTCTTTTCGCCGCAAAATCAAGGCCACGACATTGCCTCCACCTCCGCCATTCTTCGCACAAACATATCAGATCATCATGTATCCCTTAGCCCTATCCATTTCACCTATCCATTTTTATTTTGTCCATCAATTGTTCGTCGTTATTTTAATTCTGACCACATGTTCAGTGCTCCATCCTTCATCCCAGCTGCATCAATTAACGCCTAACCTCACTGTCATCCTTCTCTCGCGACCTAACCCCCCGGATCTCACTCATCGGAGCGAGATAATGCTAGACATTCACCTCCCATATACGTCGGACATCGACTTCCATTCCCCCACGCTTTCGTCACTTTCATGTGCAATAACCATACTGGATCTATACCTCTGAGGCAGGGTACCCTTTGCAGGCATAGGGACGTGAGGAAGCCCGATTTGGGTCCCAACTAGCCAGTCGGAGTTGCTTCAGGAGCGCCACCATTGCAACACTCTTCCGCTCGTCCTTAACTCCTTCTGAGCCCTCAGTCTGACACAGAGTCCCCAAAGGAACGTGTTGGACCCATTTGCAAACCAACCGGAGCACCAGAGCAGCCCATACACTCGATTGAAGCTCGCCGGCCAACCCCTTCTTCCCAGTTCTTACAGACTTTCTATCCACTGTTGGATGAAGGATCCAATGCAAGATCACACCTGACCTGCACAATCTGAATTTAGCCAGACGTCAGATCTTTTCAACATGCCAATCTGAGCCATACCTCAGACCGGCTTTCTAGAGCCGTTAGATCAATATTCTAACGACCTTCAAAATCATACAACAGACGAGCGTCCCCTGTGCGTCATGTGTCTCGATGGGTATATTTCTTTTTCTTCCCTGCACTATATGCTATTTCGATTCAGTACAATAAATGTAATAGGTAGTTAATCACTTTTTACGTTGAGATCCTGTACTTTATATATTTGCACTTTAGTCCAGTTGAGTTGAGTTCACGTGCATACATACATGCTCTTTTGGGTTATTTGCAGCATCTACCCTGAAATTTGATCTGGTTTGTTAATAAACTAATGTTTTGAAAATTGCATCTATGCCCCTATGAGCGTTGATCACATGTTGCATATGCTTTTTCTTGGATTATTTGCATAGTCGCCCTTATACTTTCTGACTTTGTTATCTAGGAGGTCCCGGAACTTTAAATAATTTCATATTGGTCCCTCGTGCAATGTTTTTGGCTGTTATCTTTTATTAATTGCAATAATTAGCTAATTAACTCCAAAAATTGTTTAAAAATTATTGTGACTCCTGCTTACATGTTTTATTTATGGTGATTTTTTTATTTGCATTTGTCTCATCTTATTAAAAATTCAAAAACACTCAAAAAATCCCCTGTTTGTCTTAGAAAATTCATAAAAATTCAAAAAATCCTTCAAAAATTCTATAAAAATTTATGTAGTCTTTTATTATCTTTTAGCTTCTCTATAAATTTTGTTGGAAAATAGCTTAATAAAATCTAAAAATTTGAAAAACGCTCAAAAACTTATAAAAATCATATACAATAAAAATTTCAAAAATTGGATTTTAAGTTTCTATTTGTAGATATTTCTCTATAGTTTCACATAAAAATTCTTTCCAGGAGTTTTGGACATTTTATCTATTTTTAATTTGGAAAATACCCCTATATGTGCATTGTTTGATTTTTTAAAAATCACAAAAACATATGAAACTCCCCCAAAATCCCCAAAAACACTACAAAAAATATAGAATCCAAAAGTATTTTTACTTTATTTTCTGAGTATTTTTGACATATTTGAAAAATACAAAAATAATACTTGTGAATTTTTCATATTTGCCTTATTTGAAAAATTAACAAATTTCAAAATTGAAAACCACTAAAATTACAAATAAAAATCTTTTAATTTCCGAATCGCTTAAAAATGCTCCTTGAGTTCGACCCTCATACCATGTTAATAAAAGTAGCAAAACCACTCATTTTCAATGCTTGACGTATTAGTGGTTTAAAGAATTTCCTCATTGAGTGCAAATCTTATTTGAGTCACAACGACACCTAATTAATCAACTTAACTCCAGTTAGACTCCGTCCTCATCAGAATGATGTCATTGTCGGATAACATGCTAAGTAGTTAAGATTTATATTTACTCATTTTTTGTTTCTTTCTTCTATAACAGTCATTGGCATTCTTTTGTTTTGCTTTTTGTGTGACGGAACTGCTAGAGTATGACTTGGTCAGCTTTGGAGGGACCAACACCTGAGGAGAAGCAGAAGGAGCATGAGGCGGTTATCTAGGATAGCTTTATTTTAGCCTTTATCTTTGCAGAAACACTTGTAACAACTTAGACTCTATTTGCGACATTTGAACGAGTGTCTTTGTGCTCGAAAGACCTCACCGGATTTTTTGAGTTTTACCACATTTTATTTTTATTTATTTTCCGAGGTTTTAGCCTCTAGACTTAGGATTTATTTTGGTTGAGCTTGGTAAATAAGTAAGGTCCAAATACTCTAATCAAGAATATATGTTCCTATAGGTCATGAATGGACTTAGTCAAAATAAATGGCTAATTTATTTGAATTAGAGACCACGTGCCATGTGATGTTGCATACAACGCTAGCAGGACCTATTATGGCATGCACCGAGCGACTTCCAAGATCAGACTCAAGTCTCTCTTCTTATTAATTATCACCAGTTCTTCCCGCTAATAGAAGCTACTATCTTAGGGTGATTTCCTCGTGCATCATTTATATTAGTTGAAATCTTATCTTTTAATTACGCACAGATCACTCTACATATAGACTGCTGGAGTAAGGTATGCATTTCTGACTCTGCATGCATCATTGAGTTTTCATCACGTATCGACTTTTACGTCTTATTCCCCCTATTTTATTGGACTTAAACTGAAAAGGAAATCAAAAAATTCATTAGACGTTATTTTATTCAGAAAAATCATAAAAAGTGGTAACCAATAAAATTGGGACTGCTAAAGCAAACTTGACTTAAAACCTGAATTAACGACAAATTCTTGTTTTGGGGGAGTAATCGCCTCCTTGTTTGATTTTATTTGATGAGAGTTGAGTGACCACACTCTAGGATAGAGTAGTGCCTGGACTTTCTTCAAACTACCAGTTCTAACAAAAATGATTAGCTATTCTCCAGTGAGGATTTACGGGCAGACGATAAACAATCTGTACATCCTTAGCAGATTGGGTGATTTAGAGGATATTGTGTAAGGCACCGTCCTCAAGTAATCGTGTAACCATAAATGGTTCGTACTTATACCTATACTGGCTGGAAACATGCGCAACTAGTGGTAAGAATACGAGCCAGTTTGCAGGGAAATCGGACTCTTACAACTCTCTAACCTGCTTTGTAAGATTGGATTATCACCAAATAAAAATTGACAAGATTAATGACCGAGCTTTCACGGTCATCCCACTGTGTTGAGTTGGTGAACCGAGGGTTTGATTTCTCATATTGTTTTTGCAGTCCAGATCTACTCTTCACAAATCCCTACATCAAGATGATGGACACGAGGTCTCTTAGGCTGCCTCTGGCAGCACCTCTTTCCAACACTCCTACCCATTCATCTAGGGAGGCTTCAGAGAGCTCAAACCTGCTCTCTGAACCCGATTTCGCTTCCACCCTTTCCCCCTCGATCACCCTTCTTCCACCCCTGAAGTAGAGACATATAGGCCAGTACAGCTCTACATTTATTTGAAAGCACCTGAGATAGGATCAATTGCCTTTGCAGAGACCAGAAAGATGGCCAGTGATGACAGAACCAGTGAGCAGCCTCAAACTTCGCCATTAGTATCAGACTAGGCTACCATCAACAACACACTGTTACCATCCTTGGAGACCATGCATAGATAAATCAGGGACCTGGGAATCTTTATGGCAGAGGTGAGGAGGGAGACTACTCAGATGAGAGTTGGGAGAGAAGAGCCAGAAATACCAACTGGTGGTGGAGAAATACTCAGACATGAGGGTCGAGCAAACGACAGACACCATGAGGTGCCGCGTGATCCACAGAGGCCAGCACACTCCATGAGATAGTTGCACAACCCTTGTGCAACCCTCACTCGCTGATGTATCCAGTTGCCCACCATCTTGGATGATTCAACTATTGCCCAAATTCCATGGGCATGCCACCGCGGAGCCCCACCTCCATCTACAAGAATTTGAGAAGATCTGCAACACTGTCCATGACAGGCTAGTGGACGAGGACACCATTAAGTTGATAGTCATCACGTTCTCTTTGGTTGATAGAGTAGCCTACTAGTTGAAACACTTGGGGAGGGTTTTCACCAGCAGCTACGGACCGAGTACCTGAAAAAGTACTACCCACTCGGTTGGAAAAATGCAACCAGAGCTATGATCAGCAATTTCTCAATGATATCGAATGAACAATTCCATGAAGCCTGGGATCGCTTTAGAGAGCTTATTGACAGGTGTCCCCACCATGCCATCAGCAAGCACAATCTCATATAGAGTTTCTTCTGTGGGTTGACACCTGAGTTACAGGGGCTTGTGAATGCCTCTTGTGGAGGATCCTACTTTGCCAAGGACGAAGACTAGGTCTGAGCTATTTATGAGGAGATGGACGAAAATTACACTGTGATGTCCCATATCTAGGTCTATACTTAGAGGAAGTCTCCCCATCAGGTGTCATCATATCAGAGGATAAAATGCAATGAGGTCAGTCCCTCTTCTTCTTCTACAACAGTAGCACTATTAGAATCTTCAGTTGCCGACATGGGCATTATCAGCCAGAAGCTGGACCGTATGGAGATTATTGAGAAAAAGATGTGCTAGGGCCTTGACAAGATAAACATGATCGATGAGCTAGCCCAAACATTGAGTGACCTGAAGACTCAGATCATGTGTCTCTAAGAGGCACATATGACTTCTCAGCCACATTCTAGTCACGGTCTGATCCAAGGAGCACTTCATCACAACCCTCTGCTTCCTATCCACAAGTACATCACATCTAGTCGGAGCCCATTCAGTCTCTCCCACAGTAGCATCTAGCGTCACCCCCTTCATACACTCAGATGGTGGTGTATCATCCAGATCAACCTTTGGCATCCTTTCCCCTGCTAGTTCATGAGCAACAAGAGCCATTGATGGAAGTCAACGGGATTTGGTACTCCCAGTACCAACAACAACCCGAGATTCGTCGTGACCACCTAGGCTTCTGGTGGTCTACTTGAGGTACTTCATCCCAACAACAGCCTCCAACACAAGAAGGGTAGGGAGCCCAATCACAACTGCTTCAGTATTCCCAGTAGTAGCATGGTCCTCGACCCCCATACCAGGGTCAACAGTAGAGGCAACAACATCCTCATCCACAGTATTCACAGGCTCCCCTTCGCTCGTATCAATATCATCAACATAGCTAGCCTCATTTCCAGCATGAAACCCATCCAATTCTCGTGCACACTCATATGAGAACCCATCCTAAGACGATCTCGCTCGCATGCTTACACATTTGTATGAGAACCCAACGTTAGATTATCTCGCTTGCATGCTTTCCACGAAGAAAGCCACTTTTTAGCAAGAAATGTATGAATTCTGAAAGGAGATACGGGACATAATAAAAGGAAAGGATGCCATACCTGCACAAATCGAGCGAAACTCAAACAATTTGAAGAGAATATGAGCATGTATGATCTACATAGACCACCACTCCTAATGAAGTGTTAGATGACATTCAATATTTATCTGATGCCGATTTTATGACACTTACGAGCGGTAGGAAGCCATCTGACGATGACTCATCTAGGTGACACCATGATGCAGATTCTAGGGTGTTAGATGGAGTCAAGAGCGGTGTTGATGTTGCTAATCATGATGATGACAGTGGTGTGGAATCTACTAAGGATGATGATCCCGACGACGGTGTTGATGCCGTCGTATCTCTAGTTGATGCATATGGTGGTGCGGATGCCATCAAATTTCCAGATGTCAGGCCAGAGCGTGATACTGATGCTTCCAGTTCAGATGTTGTCAGTGGTACTAACGCCATCAAGAGTTAGTCAGTTTTGTTGCCTTCCTCTTTTCATGTACATGAGGACATTATGAAAAACACAAAAAATGAAAATTTTTAAAAACAAAAAATATGAATAAAGAAAAGGTTTCTATATCTCCTTTGTATCCATCTATTGTGATTGCTGATGTTTTCATGGATTCCAACATTATGAATGCCCATAAACCCGCTCCTGACCCTAGTTCTTCAAAGGAGGGTTCCTCTATCCCATTCCCTCAAGCACTCTGCTTAGGGCAGGGCCAAAAACAGAAAACCCCAAAAAAAATAGTAGATAGAGTTCTGCGAGTTTATGCTAGATCGATTTCGTATCCAACTGACTCTTTAGGAGGCACTTGAGTATATCCATCTTTTTTAAAAGAACATCATAGAGACAAACACCATCCGTAGGAAGAAGAGGAGTAACCACAATGTAGAAATTCATGTGCTCACTCGTGCCAATTGCTTCATCATCCAGAATCGATTGCCAGCCAAGAAACCTACTGTAGGTGCTCCATATTTCATATGCCACATCCATGAGCATCGGTTCGATTAGACTCTATTAGACAATGGATCCTCGATTAACCTCCTTCCGGCTACTTTACTCGATCATTTCGAATTTGACCCTCTTAGACAGAGAGGATAGTTCTCCAGGTTGCAGATAGATCTGTTAAGAGGCTAAAGGGGTTATTAAAGGACATTGTCGTCACAATTCAGGGCCTGAAATTCCTAGTGGACTCGTTGTGTTGGACATGGAGATCCTTGGATGCGTGACCGATACCACCATCATTTTAGGACGAACTTTCTTAGCCACAACCAAGGTAGTGTCCAATCATGATAGTAGCATGGTGTACTTTCACGTTGAGGGTGAAAATGTACAAATAGAGACGACTGAGGAATTGAAAGCAAGAGATTTAGCTTGCTCTAAGCAGAGTTCAGAGCAGATTCAGATTCAGAGCTAGACGTCTACCATGAGTGTGATTTTGTTACCATAGATGATGAAGCAGTTTGGACAGACCCGATTTCACAAGCTCTTGTTGCACCTTCAAAATATGCAGAGTTACAGATACCAGCAGATGAGAGTTCAGAGAGCGCACTCATGCCACAGGATACCTTATAGGCTAATGATCATAATTTGGCTAGCAAAGCAGAGTATATTTCACGTGATTATGATTCAGATCCCTCGAGCTCAGACACCGTTTTTGATTGGCAGGACTTTGATGATTATTTACCGTGTCTAATGTCCACAAAACCCACAACTAGAGCGGAGATTGAGCCAGTACAGTTGATAGACATACCAACAGGGTCTTCTTCGTCAGATTCATTGATTCAGTGAGAGTTCTCTCATGCAGATTTGGTAGCCTTCCCTCAGACTTTTCAGAGACCAGTCTGCCAGCTCCCACATGCTTGGAACTAAAGACCTTGCCATGGAGTATAAAGTATAGATTCCTTACGGGTGAGCCAAAAATGTTTCCAGTCATTATCTTAACGAATTTGATTGACGATCAAGAATCTCATTTGATGGAGATTCTTGAAAGAAACCGTAAGGCAATCAGATGGACTGTAGCTGATTTCCAAGGGATAAGTCCGGCCTTGTGCTCTCACCACATATATCTCGAGGATGACGCCAAGCCATCACGTGAGTTTCAGCATAGGCTAAACCCAAATCTTCGAGACGTAGTCATGAATGAAATATCTAAGTGGTGGAGCATCGGTTTTATCTTCCCAACTCCAACTCCAAATGGTTTAGTTTGTTACATGTGGTACCCATGGAGACATGTATCACTATAGTTGTGAATGAGTCTAGAGAGGAGATATCTACCTGAGTACCCACTTCTTGGAGAGTCTATGTAGACTACAGACTATTGAATCATGCCACCAAGAAGGATCACTTCCCACTTCCATTTATTGATTATATCATTGATAGGTTAGCTGGAAAGGCTCATTACTGCTTTCTTGACGGGTACTTGAGATACAATCAGGTAGCCATAGCACCCGAAAACTAGGACAAAACGATGTTCACCTGTCCGTTCGGAACATATGCTTTTAGACGAATGTCCTTTGGATTATGTGATGCCCTGGCAACATTCCAAAGGTGCATGTTTTTCATCTTCTAGAACATGGTGGGCGACTGTTTAAAGGTCTTCATGGATGACTTTTCGGTCTATGGCGATGGGATTGATGCTTGTCTTGCTTACCTAGACCGAGTGCTTCAGTGCTACATTAAGGTCCATCTAGTATTATCTTCGGAGAAGATTCATTTCATGATAACTCAAGGGACGGTCCTTGGTCACATCAATTTTTATTTGAATTTTAGATGTAATTAAATGAGATACAATATAATGAGTATGCTAGCAAAGAAATGATATACAAATATGCCTCTAATTTACCAAATCATTGATCAAGAAAACAAGGATCAATTTCAGCGTCAAATCGAGCATTAAAGAATCAATAATGGCACTTAAAATAAGAAGTAAGAGACATATAGCACGTAAAAATATAACATTTTTAATTTAGTGTAAAAACATGAAATTTCTTATGCCATTAGATAGAGGATAAAACAAGCATAAAAATAAATTCGAAATCACTCAATTTGGACCTAAAATACTCAAGATATTAAAGAAATAGGGTAAGGGCATAAATGTAATAAAAATGCATGAAAAAATAAAGATAAATATTACAAATCGGTCCCTGGAGGGACCTATTATAATAACCAAAAATCAGAGTGGCCTCTATGTAATTTCTCCTTATGCACATGGGACTTTTTACAATTATTGAAATCAGGTGGGGATCAATGTAATTTACCTTAGATGTGCATGTGAGGCACGTGCCTACGGACCTCATTGCAATTCTAGAGACAATCAGGGGTGTCTCTGCAAATAACCCCACTCTCACGTGCAAGGCACGTGTGTAGGGTGAGGTTCTGGAGGCGGCGAGGCTCGGGCAACACGTGGTCAGCTAGGGTGCTTCATGATGGGCTAGGGACAACCAAACTTGCAGGTCCGGAGTTTACGACATGGCTCCATCTGAGCCACCCGGTCGTGAGGATCAGACGGTATATGTTATTCGTGCTTTGCCTCCTGTGGTGGTGGGGGAGGTTGTGCTCCAAGGATCCAGCTTGAGCTCCTCCTTGTTTCCCTGACTTCTCCGGGGATCGGAGGAGTTCTCTAACGTGTGGGTGAAGAAGATGGGAGTAAGGCAAAGGTGCCATGACTTATGGAGAGGTAGGGAGGTGGTGCATCATCGGAGGTTGATCTTGAGATCGGTGAGGGGAAGATATTTCTGGTGCATTAAAGGATGTACCTGCAAGAAGGGTTATGTATAGCCTAAGCGATATGTGTTGGTGCGAAGCAAGTGGAGTGGGGGCCTAATGGGGCAGAGAAGGTGGAGGCCCAATGCTTCTTCTCTAGTGAAGCAGAGAAGAAGAGGATGAAGGTGATTGGATTCTAGAGAAGGGAAAGGTGGCGATCGAAGGTGGCTCGTGAATGAAGCGAATGGAGGATCAGATAGGGGGGTCGGTTCTCGGTGAATTGAAGTGTGTACGTAGAGAAAATAAAAAGGGAGTCACCTGAAGATTAAAGAGGAAGAATGACAGCGTAGAGGCTTGTGCTGAGCCTTGTTTGAAACTTGGGGTCGTCGCATGACTCACTCAACCAATTGTGAGGTGCTAAGCAGTGGTGAAGCCATCGCTACTCAGCTGGGAGGACCGAGGGTCGACATCTGGAGCTCAGCCCATGATCGCATGCCAATTCTGCCTCCTCCCGTCACGAGGAGGGGAAGGCAGCTAGGAAGGAGCTTCATGAAGTGGTGGACGAAATATGGAAGAGGCAGAGGGGTGGCTATTAGGTGGTGAATCTCAGCTGTTATGGAGGTGACGACGAAGTTTGCAACGTCTGCAATGAAGAGATGGAGTAACGAGGAGATGAACGACTAGTTGCGCGTGAGGCGGGGAAGTTCGGGCTATGCGGAGTAACCGTTAGGTGGTGGAGAGGTGTAGTGATGGCGGAGCTAAAATGGAAAGGGGGAGAGGGGTTGACGAGGTGTAACACACGGGGTGGGAGGTGTTTGGAGGTTGAAGATGATGCTCCACCATTGGATTGAGTGATCCAATGGTAGTGATTGGAGTACGGGTGAAGGGCCTAGATCAGATCAGAGGATCGGATCCAGCGACTGTAGGCAAGGCAGAGATGAGCGACTAATATGTGAAGCAAAAGGACAAATCAATGGTGGAAAGAGGGGAGATGACGTGGCTGCTTGTGAGCCACTAGATGTGGTTAAATCAGATGGCTGAGAGGAAGGTGGGAGTGGGTGACCTGGATCTGATCTGGGATCAGATTGGAGGGCTAAGGATTGAGCATGTATGGAGAATGAGGATGAAGGCAGGGAAGTGATCCGATGGGGGAGAATTAAGGGGTGACATGGAGTGAGAGGAGGCATTGGATGATGGGGCATCCAACGTCTCAGGATGAGGCAGGAGAGAGTGGCTAGGATTAGATCTCAGGGAAGATCTGATGGCTAAGGGTGATCTAGAGATGAACGGATGAGATGGGAGCGGGTGGAAGGGGATCCAATGGTGGAGAGTGAGGCCTAGTGGCAGAGAGAGACGCGACCACATGGGAGATCCAAAGAATGCCACGTGGCTGCACCAGATTATTCAAAGATTAAAAAGAGTTGCAGAATAAAAAAGAAATAGAAGGATTCAAAATTAGCAAAAAGTCATAATATGAAAATTATAGATCTCGATGCCTACAAGTTTCATGTTGGTCAAAAAGATAAAAGAAGTCATTTGTAAAAAGATGAATTTTAGCAAGTGTTTTTAATGGGTAAAAACACTATGTTTTAAAGGTTTTGATATTTTTTATATTCTAAATTTCTTTTAAATCCAAGATAAATATATACATTAGTTAATCTAATTTTCAGGGGTTTTTAATAAAATATAAAAATAAAAATGTTAGTAATAAATACAATAAAATTAGGGTTAGAAAATTAGTGTTAATTATACACGGATTATTTACAATATAGTACAAGTTAATAATAGGGATTTAGTTGTGATTTTTATTGTATTATTTAAGTTAGGAAAATAATAAGTAGATTTTAACATGATGGATCTGAGATTCATCAACTGCTAAATAAACTTTGACCTTAATTAAAATCTGTAATGGATAGCAATTTTGGGGTTTATAAAGCCCTCATTGTTTTCATGTACCTTAGGAGGGGATCAAAATCCCGTTCATGCATGAGACGTGACCTGCTAAGGATTAAAGCTAAAAATTCAATCTGTAACTGGCTTGTGTTACAGCCTTAGTTAAAAAAATCCAGTAACATTAATTTGGGAATGTTGCAAGGGCTTCCTTGCAACTTTCCCACCCAAATGAAAAAGTGAGACTGGGGACTCGACGCTCCATTTCCAGAGCTTTGTCATTTCTACTAGAGAAGGAGGGAAAGGAGAGAAGAGGGAAAGAAGAAGAAAGAAGAGGAAAAGAAGATAAGAAAGAAGAGAAGGAGAAGAGTAGGGTAATATCCAACTTTCCAACCTTCTCCCTATTTTCTTTTTTCCTTGTTGTCTTGAGTTTGATTTGAGGGTAGTAAATTTTGATATGATTTTTAGGGATGTGATAAAATGGGAAGAATTAAAATTTCAGATTTTTGGTGGTTTGATGTTATGACATGGGAATATGACCTTATTACATGTGAAAATATGTGATAAAGGAATAGAATTTCGACAAAAATATATAAATTAGTGGGGAGATTTGTATTGTTGAAACTAAGAGGTTAATGGTGATGGGATGAGGTTTTTCTTTTGAAAACTTATGAAGATATTTTATTATGTTCAAAGATATAGACTGCATACTGAAATTGTTTTCTGCATGTATGTTTTCCAAAGTTTTGTAGTAGATTAATGGTGGAGTGACATCATTTCTTGTAGATTATGTGATGATCCTTGGGGTATGCTAATGTTATTGAGTATAAGAGCTTAAACAATGGATATTGGCCCATTTGGATGAGATTTCGAAGATGTAACGAAGGAATATTATGATGAAAAGGTACCACATGGAAGGGATAAATGTGTGGAAAAGTGTGTAAATGCGTGAGTTCTTTGATATTTAGAAGTTTGATGCTCTGAGACAAAAAAAATGAATGATGAGATGAATAATGTTTTGAGAATCGTAGAAAATATCATTGGAGATAATTATGAAAACTAATGGAGAATATGTTCGTTAGGATTAGTGATGTTATTAGTAGTTATTGAAAAGTTTAATAAAAGAAAAGATGGAAAGTGATGATGATTATGTGAGATATAGGTGTATGGATGTAACTAATGATGAAAAAATTAGAATTAATTTTGGTGTGGATTTTAAAAAGACCATCTTGAAATTGGAGATTTCTCCATCATAGAACATATTTAATATAAGTGTATAGAATAATATATATGTTAGAAAAGTAGTGGATTAGAAGAATACTCTCAATAGCATGACTTTGAAATCTTGGAAAATGAGAGATAATCGGGCGAGGATAAGGAATTAAGATCCCACATATAGTTTTTGATATTTAGTTTCCCGTTTTTCCAATTGTTCGCCTATCATAATGTAATTATAATTAATACTTGCGACGAAGTTGAATTCGGTCGGTTCGAGAGGTTGAAGAACACTACTCATACCCGAGGTGAGGATTTCCTTGAATTAAATAATATTTTCTCCCATTCCTCTTGCTGAGTTGATTGTCTATTAAGTTATTGCAGTTTTAGATCATGTGAACACCTACATTCTAAGATAGTATTAGGGCATGGGGAAAATCCATGGGAATCATCTACATTTGGATATGTATTTGACTTTAAGATGGAGTGTTGGGATGCTAAAATATGAAAAACATGTGGTGAAAGAAAATAAGAGTGAAACAAGATAAACTTGGTACTTCTCTCTCTATTGGTCAGGGTAGATCATTCTGATTGAAACTCATGGTATATCACAAGATGAGGTGACCCACATGATATTACTCCATGATATGTCACAAGAAAATTACAGGTCTGGAAAACAAATGAGAAGGAGTGACTCTGGGGATAGTCACTCGAGAAGTAACGACTTCTCACTCTGTCCAAGTGATGGGCATGTGTTATATAATCGAAGGTTAACAAATCAAGGGACCGCTAGTAGGTTAGGGTACCTGCTAGCTACATGTTATCTTAATGACTAAGGAATTCCTGAGATGAGTTACACAAATTGTAATAACAACATTCTTAACCAATATTATGAATATTGGTAATGGAAGAAAAGTGAAGGCAAACTGATTAAATGTTGAAGAAATAAAAAGAAAAGAAGAAAAGAAAACTTCCACTACACGTAGAATATATAAAACTGTTACTTTTCCTCCTGCTAATGTCTTTTATATGTCATCGCTAAGCCCTTGCTCACCTCCTTAGTTGACAACCCTACTCAGATGATGGCCAAAACCCGCATCATGGTATGGAAGTCTACCCGACCGCCTTGATGCTAGCTCCACCCACGTTCAGCGTCGGTGCACCCAACTCACCCACCAACCATCATATCCGTGGCGCATCACGAGGTTAGCTAGCTTAGTTTTACCTCCCTTACCATCCAGGGGAAGAAGAAAGGATACTTGTCATGCTTTGGGAGACCATGAAGGTGATGACCAATCTTACTTCAAGATTGGAAATGATGATACACTATCGTGCCAGCACCCGCCACCCAATGATGAATGATGAGAAGATGTTGACTTCGCGAAGGATTTATTTTTGTTGAATTTTTGTGATTGTAGTAGGGGATGTAACTTTTTGTTAACACCTTATTATCATGACCAGTTTTTGAGTTCTAACCTCCTTAGTTTAGAGGTGGACATAGTGGTTAACATGCAAACTTTCCTTTTTGTATATCCTTATAAGAACAAACTAGTATTGGAAAGCTTATTGAAATCCATGATTATAGTTTTCTATGGTACATATCTATCTATATGTTTTTCTTTATGTCCATTTGGTTTTATGATGTTTGGGAATCAGTTTTTATTCTCTATTGCATGTTCTTTTCATGGTAAATTATTGGGCAGCAGGTGATGAATCTCCATTTCACCACCTTTGTTCTATCATTTTATCCTTTAAAACCCTAGCTAATGCAAGTAAATAACATCATTTTGTACATATTAGCATTAATCATCTATTGCATTTATTGTGTAAACAATATTGTTTATAATGCTAAAATTATAGAATAAAGAGAAGAAAATAAAAAGAATAAAATAACAAAGATATTTTATGACCCCAAACCCCGAGACCAAGTCAAGAATTGAGTCGATCGACAAGGAATAAAGTAGGGAAGATAAGGGCCAAAAATACAATAAAAATCACATTTATTTATTTTTCAATAAAATATTTTTGACACATATTTTATTCTTTATTATTTATACATCAAATAAAGAAACTTTGTACATGAAAGCTGTACATAATAATATAAATAAAAATACAAAATTGAGTTTGTACAAAAATAATATGGGATATTTACACCCATAACCCTGAGTAGTATCGTAATTACACTGGAAACCCTCTATAATAACGAATTACACTCTGGTGCCTGAATAATGCTTAACCTTTACATGGCATAACCCTGTGTCAAGTCCCGTCTTGATTATCCGTTAACTTTGACGGGAAAAATCTTATGTTGACCATTTTGCCCTTCAAAACATACCATATTTATAACATGATGTCATTTTTTAGATAAAACAAAATCATGCCCATGCAAGCTGTCCCGCTCAGCCCTGCACCTCCGCTCGCAGCTCGCGAGCTCCAACACTCCCTCCCCCACGTTGGCGAGCTCCAGCTGCCCCCGCCAGCCCCTGACCTCTAAGCAATCCTCCCCTCCCCCCTTCGCCGCCTCTGCAAGACCCACCCGCAACCCCCCACCACCTCCGCCTCCTCGTGGGCAGCCCCCGCAACCCCCACCACCTTCGCCTCCTCCTGAGTACCCCCGCAACCCCCAACCACCTCCGCCTCCTGGACAGCCCAGGCCGGCGACCCCCGACCCTGCCGCATGAATCCTGCGTGTTGCCCCCAAGTCCCTGCCCGCCTCCGTCTGGGCATCCCCCGCAACCACCCCTACCCCACCCAAAGCCCGACCCTCGCATCGCCCCCATCCCCTGCCGCACGAAGCTCGACGTCGCACCCAAGTCCTTGCCCGCCTCCTCCTGAGCACGAAGCCCGTACGTCGCGCCCACCCCCTACCGCACGAAGCTCGCGCGTCGCCCTCAGGTCTCTGCCCGCCTCCTTCTGGGCACGAAGCCCACGCGTCTCCCCCAGCCCCCTACCGCACGAAGCTTACGCGTCGCCCTCAGGTACCTGCCTACCTCCTCTTGGGCACGAAGCCCGCGCGTCTCCCCCACCCCCTGCCACACGAAGCTCGCGCATCGCCCCAGGTCTCTGTCCGCCTCCTCCTGGATACCCCCCGCAACAAACCCCGCACCCACCCACCCGAAGCCCGACCTTGCCGCACGAAGCCCGCACGTCGCCCCCCCTGCCGCACGAAGCCCGCGCATCACCCCCAGGTCCCTGCCGGCCTCCTCCCGGGCACTCGTTGAGCTCGCCGCCACCCCACTGCCATCTCCGCCTGCTGCCTAGCCTCGTCGTCGCCCTCTCTTCCTCGTCACCCACTTTTCCCTCTTTCCTTCTCCTTCATTCCTTTCTTTTTCTTTCTTTTTATTTTTTGTTAATCCCAACCGTTAGATTGCAGTCTGGTTAGATTAACTCAAGCATCTAGTTGAGTTAGCGAACCAAACTAACGGAAGGTCATGCGTGTAAAACGGAGCATCTATTCAGGGTCTTCGGTGTAATTCGTTATTATATAAGGTTTCTGGGGTAATTACGATACTACTCAGGGTTATGGGTGTAAATATCCCAAATAATATACAATGTTGTTTTTATGCACAAAATAAAAAGCCAAAACCCCAACTTCACAGACCTGTATCTCTCAACTAAAAACTCAAAATATATCAAATCACCTTTAATTGTAAAACTTTTCATAAGCTATTTAATGAAGATGGTTTCATATTTTTTGGAGTTAAGGTATGAAAGTTAGGTTTTTGGCCGTCATTGTACATTATACCAGATTAAAATATTCATTTTATTTATTCTTTATTATTTTTAGTATTTCATATTATTATAATTTGTAAATATAATTCATAATATATGTACATATTAAAACCAAAATAAAACCATAAATAAAACATTAAAATAAAATATGTTTATAAAATACATAGATAAAATATCCATAAGAATACATATACAATCTATACCCCTATTTACTTAAGTATACAAATAACATCATAAAAATATAATAAAAATATATTTCCATACATAAAACATGTTATAAATAGATAAAATAAGGAAATAAAATAATAAAATAAAATATACAAAATAAAAATAAAATAGGCAAAAACATAGATGAATATACATATATACTCCCCTAGTAATTAACTTATAACTAATAACACCAAAAAATAAATAAAATTAATAATAAATACTACATAAAACAATAAACATTTTTATTTTATAATAAAAAATTAATAAAATCAAATACTATTTTTAAGTAATTAATTTTGAATAAATATCCTGTTTTGTCCTTTAGCGGACTCACGTGGGCCAATCAAGGCCCATGGTTCGTTAACCTCCGATCAATTCCCCTTGGCATCTCTGACCCGCATCAGAATTGTCTTTTCCCCTCTTTTCATGCCTTTTTTGTGCTTGATCCATCGATCCATCATGCTCAAGTCCTTCAGAAGAAATCATCAGTGATCTCTCATGATCTCTGTCGGCCATTTAGATTGCTTGTACATAGTCTTGTTCTCGCCAATTCTTCATTGAATAAGGGTGCCCCTTATGTGTATAAATTAAAACCTCCACCATTCCTCTTGCTCTTTGGTCACTTTCCAACCCCTGAATCACTTCGACTGCGGCCAAACGAGCATCCATATGACAGCGGGAGGATCCCTACAGTCTGAAGCAGATGATGGAGAACGGAGGTGCACCTAAGGCGGTCGTCTGGCCACCTTCGATCTCTGCCCTCGCTGGCAGGTAAGAGCTATGCATTTCCCTTTCTTTAGATAAATTTCGATTCCTGCATTTTATTTCTGCATTTATTTTAGCATTTAGACCTTATTTTAGCCATGCTCCACTCGATTCTTATTTTTTAGCGGACAGACTTGTTCAATGTGCTCCCATTGTTTTCTGACGATGCATTTGCCTCATTTCGATCCCATGCCGCTTCTCTTCGCCACGACCCCTTCTATTCACCTTGCTACCCTCTGGAGCAAGCCACCAGATCCCCTCCTCCTCTACTCGTCGGAGATCTGCCACTCCACCACCTTTCGCTTCCATCCCCCCTGCTTACTGGTCGAGGCACTTTGCCTTGGCCTTGTGTGTTGTCCGTACAGGTCACGCGATCACAAGAGCCCTTTTGGGCTCAATTTGACTCAACCTGAAGGTCTCCAGGTCGCCTATCTTCCCCAAGCTCGTGAGGCCTCTCCTTGGAGTCCTAGACCTTCTAGCGACCATCCCCAGCTGCGGAAGCCTTCAAAGATCCTTTTGGACCATCTTGCAGCCGCAGAGGATGTCGGAGGCACGCGCTATAGTAAATCAAAGCTCGAAAGAATGGAGCTTCTTTCCCATTCTTCCAAGCAACTCCAAAGCCATCCGATTGCTTCCAGTTCTTCCCGAGTTCCAGCTACCGTTGGATCACCCCGAGCATCAACCATCAGATCGCCTCCCACGATCTAATCCTAGACATCCATCCACAAAGTGTCATCTGGCTAGGAGGGGAGGACACATGTTTAATTGGGAATCATCAGACCGTCCGCTCCCGCACTAAGTATGTGATAATTTGTAAACCTCCCCCATTCTTTTTGTATTTATTATTTCGTCCTGTAAATAAAATGTAGAGTTCAAATAAAAATGGGCATTTTGCGTGTAGACCCATGTATTAATTTATATATATTATTTGATCCTATCCAGCTCAGCTCATGTGACATGCCACGTGATCTGGGTAAGTTGCAGGGAAGCCCATATCACTCTTTGTATTTATTTTAATTCCCATAAGTTCTTAAATATGTTATATATTTTTGGGTAAATTACACTTCAGATCCTGTACTTTATTTTATTTGCATATATGCCCTTGCTAGTTTATGAATTTTGGTGTTGGAATTTCATTTATCAAAAATAGCACCCTTGCTCCAAAAATTAAGCAAAAATAGGGTTAGATGCATGTTAGTATGTGTTTTCACAGCCCATATTTATTTTGCATTTTTTGGCATTTTAAACATTTACTAAAAATCAAAATGAGCATGTTTTTATTCTATCTTACTTATGAAATACCAACAATTAGAAAAATGTTTTGAAAAAATCAAAAAAATATATTATTTATTTTATCATATTTTAACTCCAGACTAAAAATCACTAAAATAGAAAAATCCTAAAAATTAAAAAACTCAAAAACCTTTATAAAAGTCTAAAAAATCATTAAAAAAATCTAAAAATATGTTTTTCTATTTTTTAGTTTTATTTATATAATTATTTATGTATAAAAATTGATTTGTGTAATTTTGGACATTATTTTTTTTAATTCAAATCAACTACGACCCGTTATTAAATCCTTAATTTGGGATATAAAAATCCATAAAAATTAGCAAAATTCCAAAAAATTCATGAAAACATTAGAAAAATTTATAAAAGCCCAAAACAATTTATATTCTATATTTTATTTAATTTATTAGTATTTATGAGTATATTACTATATATTGTATATATAGTATATAGCCTTATATACCCTATATTATATGTTTAAAAGAGAAAGAAATATAAAAATCTAAAAATATAAAAGAAAATATAAAATTATTAAATTAAAAATAAAAATAAAAATAAAAATCCATAAAAATATATAAATTAAAACCCAAAAAAAGAATAAAAATAAACAATATGAAAAAGAACAAATTTTACACTTAATTGCACAGTCTACCGTTTGCTCCCTGAGTTCGACCTCTACACATGCTTACATCTATACACACTTGTTGTAGAGTTATAATAAAGTTTAACCCCACATTTTTTGATATTCGTTGATTGATTTATATTATGGGTTAATTGTTGGTTAATTGAGATTTTTCATGGGTCGCCACAACGATTGTGTCTCAGACTTGTGTGAGACATATTTTAACCCGTGCAAAATCTCAGTTATTAAATGGAGCCGTTGCTGGGGAGCAACGCCGCATGGATTGGTATTATTTATTTGTTCAATCTCTTGTCTATTCATTTATTTTACTTACATTTACTTATTCTTGTCATTTATTTATTTTTTATCATTATTTGATATTAACTGTGAACTATCTGGCACTCCTTGTTTAACTTTGTTCTGAGGGACTGCCACACAAGGGTGGACTTCTTAGGAGGACTTGCGCACCCGAGCAAGGTGGATTCAACTTTCTGACTTATTCTGACAGGAGAGAGTGACAAAGGAGGACATGAAGGATTTTTTTAAGATAATATTATTATATTTTCACTTTTATTTATTTTATTAAATTTTGTAATTAAAGTGTGTGAGAGAGAGAGAGATAAATACTTAATTTGTAATAATTTGGACGCTCCAGACACTGCTACTTTACGAGGTTCATTTCCCGAGAGATTGTTCCCTTGGGTGCCTTGTTGTGTTTTCATATTTTCTTCGATTTCTTTTATTCGTTTCTCATTTTTTGTTTTATTTATTTTGTGTGAATGAGCCCTAGCTTAGGACTTGCTTGCTCGATAGATTACGGTCCAAATCCCTAATACCTTTGTATGCACCTATAGACTCGTTTTTGGACTTAGTCAAATAATAAATGTTAATTGTTTGAATTCAAACTCGTGCAGCGTGAGAGACATCATACAATGCTAGCAGGACCCATTGTGGAGGGCACCAAGATGTCTCCAAGATCGGACTTTAGGGCTTGTCTTCAAATAATTAACATATGGTGCTACACGATAATAGCAATTACTATTTTACGGCAATTTCATCGGCTTACATTCCATGTAGTGTAGTTTGCGATTCTGTTATGCATCCCACATGGAGAGAGATGAGAAGCACTGTAAGTCTTCTGACTTTGCACGGATCATCGATTCCCGACTTGCATGGCTTTTCCGACCTTTTCCCTCTGATTTCGCTCACTTAGGATGCTAAATGGAATTGAAAAACATCGTTAAGCACATGCATTGAAAAATAACAAAAAAAGCGATAATCTAAATAAAATTGGGACTGCTAACTCTTTCGGACCTTAAAAATAAAACATAATGGATTCCTTCTCTTGGGAGAGCAAACCCCTCATTGTGCATTTTATTCCTACGTGCACACTAAGGATTAGTGCCCAAATCCCATGCCTATCTTCAGTTTGTATAACTTCTTGAATATCACCTAACTCTAAAATAGAAAAGATAAAAGATCACCCTCTCGATCTTCACTGGGTTTAGTAGGTGAACTGGGGGTTTGCTTTGTATGTTGATTGTGATTTTGAGTCCATCTATGTTTTTATCTCTCTTTGAGTTTTCAGTCCCATTAGTGTGAGTCATTTGATCACTGACATCTCTTGTTTATATATTTCCTTATTTGCATCCGAGTCATGATATCTGGTCTTGATCTTCATCGTGTTTACCGGATTTCACAACTTTTTCTCCTTGACCATATCACCCATATCTGGTCTGGTTCAAGGAGACCCTCTCCACGAACAACAATTTTGTTTATGTCCATTTTCATCTCTCCCACCCTCCTCGTTCCCTCCGTGTCATCCCCTCTTTCACTCGGGATTGCTGCTCCTAGAGAAAGGGCTCGCATCAAGGTTTTATGGTTGACATTGATTATGAGTAAGCCAGAAAGGTTTGAGGATGTTGAGATTGATGTGCTACTTTTGGTGGATATGACTCTGGATCTGTGCATATAACCTATTGAGGATTTTGACGTTTGCACAATCACAGGTGTGATTTGTTATTGAGGATTTTTGATCTTGCACACCGGATTGAGGATGTAATTGATTCCCGATGACTTGATGCTGATTCCATGAGTTATGATTAGACAATCTATTCCATTGTTCCTCCCGTCTTGATTCGGAGGTTTGTTGTACTATCTCTTTAGGTGCTTCAGAGCGGCGGTACTGGGAACCCACATGATTTCACTCATCTTCTTGACTAATCCATCCTCGATCTCCTGATTCTCCTGTTCACCTTTGGCACTAAGAGGAATTCTTTTTACATCGTGATCCATCACAACTGATTTGATTGACTTGAGGGATCGCATTACGACTAGCTTGTTTGTCTTTTATCCCGCCCATGATCTTAGGCCCTCCGATTGAGGATTGATTGCCTATTTTGAGGACCTGAGATTTGATGCTTGCAATCCCATGACCTTCACTGCTCAGCTAGCAATATGCTACCTGAGGGTTATTTGCGAGATGCTGCCACACTTCCTCGATCTTTCGGTCTCCTCTACTAGTAGACGATTTGTTGCTTACTAAGACCGCTTCTGATGATCTGTTTGATGGATCCGACTCCTTTGCCCGCTCACCTTGATGACCCTAACAAGGGTGAGACTCAGTATGATTATTCATTGATTATCATGTATCATCCCTGAGGGTTATCTGTGGGAGGATACATCCTTTTGTATGCACTTGATTTCACTTATGGTGTCTCCTCTCTGGTGGAGCATGAAACCAAGTATTCTGATATGTGTACTCGGTCTCCCCTCTGGTGGTGTCTCCAGTCTATTGGAGCACGGAGCCGGGTCTCCTGACTATTATGAGATCTTTAACTTATCTGAGTTCGCTCACTTGATGACCCTCACAGGGTTGAGCCATGTATGTGGTGTTCGGTGTGTCCCTGCGATCTTTCGATCTTATGACCACTGGATACTAGGCTACGTAGAGAGTCTCTTGTTCTTCACTTTTCATACCATCTTGAGACTTTGATTGACTTGGAGGACTCTGTACTTCTCACTCCTCTTCCATGTCTTACGGTATCGACTCTGATCTCTCATTCCATTCTTCTGAGCTGATGATCTACTTCACGCTACCGGTTCCTGGCTTAGTTTTCAATCTGTTTTCCCTGATAGCTTACACCCACTTGATTGTATATTAGGGTGTCTTTACTATTTCTGACTGCATCATCGTTCTCACAAGGAGACAATCACGAGAGTACAATGTCAATTGGCAGACACCGTCCTGTACTTCACTCATCTATACTTGTGTATATATGTGTTTTGTCTTACATTCCTTCTTTCTCCCGTATGTCATGGGTACCCTAGATCTTTCTCCATATTTGTATGTCTATACTTAGGACGTACCTTGTCCTAAGTATAAGGGGGTACACCTCGTGTTGTTCTTTCTTCATGTCGTTTCATCACTCTTGTTGTTGCTTATAATAAGGGATCTTTTACCCTAAGTATAGAGGGAATGATGCATACATTCTCAGTGATCTTTTCTTCTATCTTCATATATCTTTTCTTCTCTTCATCTTTTCATTTTCATTTCTCTTCTTCTACTAAAAAGGTGTCATCCCTTTTTGTCAGTCAACTTTACTTAGGACGTACTTTATCCTAAGTATAAGGGGGTTGCATCCCGAGTTCTTTCATTCTTTGATCCCCTCTACTGTCTCCTCTCTTTTTTATTTTCTCTACTATACTTAGGGATATCTCACCTATACGTGGAGATGATCCGAGTTGTGATCTGTTTATTCCCACCCTTGACCCTCCCTACCTTGTATACAATCTGCTATACTTAGGATTATTTGATCCTGAGTATAGGGGACTTTATTTCTTCATTCTTTCATTTCTTATTTTCATCGTTTTAATATAGACTTTTCTATAGTTAGTATGAGTTATGTCTTCTCTTTTTCCTTTCGATCCATGAGGACATAGATCCAGCTAAGTATAGGGGGTCGTATATATTGTGTATATACTTTAGCCATAACTCGTACTTTCATATTTGTAATAACATGGCTAAAATACTATATACCTTTAATAAATAAGATGCATTCTATTCCTCAAATTCTTTTTGTATATGCTGATAGTAAATCATGTTAGAAATATTTTTGCAAAATGATTTGAAAAATGGTTTGAACCATTTGGAAAACTTTTTGTAAAATATTTCAACCTTTGTAAAAATGTTTTGATTTGCAAAATTATTCCCTTTATGTAAAATAAATGTTTTAAAAATCTATTTACAAATGATTTTGAAAATGGTTGCAAAAATATTTTGAAAAATCTCTATATACTGTTAGAAAAATCCTTGCAAAATGGTTTTCAAATGTGTGTAAATATTTGCAAAAATTATTTTGTACTATAGTATTTAAAATGTTTTCAAATAAGTTTGAGGAATCTATGCATCATTTAAAAATAATAATAACATAATAAAATAAAATGCTTTACCAATTATACATATGTACCTATAAAAATAAATAACACTTTAAACTGTAAATTCTTTAAACTTTTAATTCTTGTATATAAATAAAAAGAGGTACGTCCGTGTAAATAGTTGTACATATTTTATATTTTTGTGTCAAAAGTCTTGTTATTTTCAAATTATTTGCAAAAAAATCTAGTAAGAAATCACATCATTTTTCTGCATTGTACATAGCATATGCATAAGCATTTGCATTCTTTCAGATTAAGATTGATGATTGAACTAGTCTGAGTAAAGTCAAAGATTGAAGCTTGGTTGGACCTCACTACACCTAACTTTATTGGAACCTTATGGAAACTAGATTGAAGGTACTTCAGGTCTATTCAGACTTAATTCTTTGAGACTCAGGGCTGGGTTTAAGACACCTCAACTGACTAACTAGAACTTTTCGAGATGCATGCATGACTCTTGTCGGTCGTAATCTAACTTGGATACTGTCACCTTTCACTTGGCTCAACTTAATTGGAGTGGTGAGGGGATTGGATCTTCCAATTTGAAAACCACATGAGTAGAAACATTCGTCCTTGTCTAGGGAGAGAAGAGCACCCCAACCCGTCCAGTAGCCATGAGGTCTAAAGACAGGAGAGTGCAGGTTGCAATAATGCTTCAAAAGAAGGATTGTCTTCTGGCTCAAGAGGAAAATCTCCTTATGTAAATGCTGTTGTATATAGTATTTCAAAAAAAACTCCAAAAAAGTTGACAGGCCTGATTGAAAATAAAATGCCTACCGAAGTGTAAATATTTGTATAGTCAATAAGAAAACTTGAGATTCAAAGTTATACCATGTGAGCATGCAGCTGGATGACCTGACAACACTGGTCATGCATCCCCGAATAGGTAGCTACACTGGCTACCATTCATTCTTCTCTTCACCTCCTCCTCTTGAGTTAGATGCACTTGAAACTTAGAAGGGAATATCCTGCTCCTTGAGGAAAGAGTTGCTGGATTGGGGAATCATCATGTTGTCATTCTAGAGAAGTCAATTCTTTTGTCATTTCAGTTGGGGAGAGCCACTATCACTTACATTGTATAAGTCAGCTTCATAGTCATAAGGGTTCGCGTATGATGTAGGCTAGTTCTGACATGGCTATTGTGGTGGTTTGAATCGAGTTCCGTGACTCTCAAGGGATGTTGTGTTTTAAATTTGGTTCCCAATCAGGTTCCACACACATCCTCACACTAGGTCTGACTTGAGCTCCAAACTTTGATATTGTGAAGGCAATTTTAATAATAAAGATCAATGCCATTTATTTATTCTTTTTCTTTTCTTGATTATTTTGTACTTATTGCATAGGTGTTTTCTAGGGACTAGCAAAGGCAAGTATGGGGGGGGGGGTGATGAATCTCCATTTCATCACCTTTATTCTATCATTTTGGCCTTAAAAACCCTAGCTAATGCATGTAAATAGCATTATTTTGTACATATTATTACTCATCATTTATATCATTTATTGTATAACAATACTATTTTTAATGCCAAAATTATATAATAAAGAGAATAAAAGAAAAGGAATAAAATACCAAAGGTAGTTTTATGACCCTAAACCCCGAGACCAAGTCAAGAATTGAGTTGGCCGACAAGGAATAAAGTGGGAGGAGATAAGGGCCAAAAATACAATAAAATTCACATTTATTTATTTTACATTAAAGCATTTTCAACACCTATTTTATTATTTATTATTTATATATCAAATAAATAAACTTAATATAAATAAAAATACAAAATTGAGTTTGTACAAAAATAATACACAATGTTCTTTTTCTACACAAAATAAAAAGCCAAAACCCCAACTTCACAGACCAATATATTTCAAATAAAAACTCAAAATGTATTAAAATCACCTTTAGTTGCATATAACATTTCATAAGCTAATGGTTTCATCTTTTTTAAAGTTAAGGTGTGAAAATTAGGTTTTGGGCCCTTATTGTTCATTATACCCGATTAAAATATTCATTCTATTTATTATTTTTAGTATTTCATATTTTTATAATTTTGTAAATATAATTAATAATATATGTACATATTAAAACCAAAATAAAACCATGAATAAAACCTTAAAAAATATGCCTATAAAATACATAGATAATATACCTTTAAGTATACCTATACAATCTATATCCCTATTTATTTAAGTATACAAATAACATTATAAAAATATAATAAAAATATATTTGTGTGCATAAAAATAGGTTATAAATAGAGAAAATTAGAGAATAAAATAATAAAATAAAATGTAAAAAATAAAAATAAAATAGACAAAAAATATAGATGAATATACCTATAAATACACCCCTATTAATTAACTTGTAATTAATAACACCAAATAAATAAAAATCAGAATAAAATGCTACATAAAATAATAAAAATTTTAAATTTATAATAAAAAGTAATATTTTTAATAATTAATTTCGAATAAATATCCAATTTTTTCCTTTAGCGGATTAACATGGGCCAATCAAGGCCCAAGGTTCGTTGACCTCCGGTCAACTCCCCCTAGTATCTCTGACCCACGTCAGAACCTTCTTTTCCCTTCTTTTCATGCCTTTTTCCTACTTGATCCATCGATCCATCAAGCTCAAGTCCTTCAGAAGAAATCACCACTGATCTCCCATGATCTACACCGGGCATTTAGATTGCTTGTACATAGTCTTAATTCTCTCCAAATCTTCACAGAACAAGGGTGCTCCTTATGTGTATAAATAAAAACCTATGCCATTCCTCTTGCTCTTGGGTTACTTTCCAACCCCTGGATCCCTTCGACTTTGGCCAAGTGAACATCCATGTGACAGTTGGATGTCCCCTGCTGTCTGAAGCGGATGATGGAGGGCGGAGGTGCACCCAAGGCAGTCGTCCAGCCACCTCTGCTCCCTACCCTCACGGGCAGGTAAGAGCTGCACATTTCCCTTTCTTTATATAGATTTCGATTCTTGCATTTTAATTCTGCATTTATTTTAACATTTAGACCTTAGTTTAGCCATGCTCCCCTCGATTTGTATTTCACCGGAGTTGGCTCCGGTGAACTTGTTCACTGCGACCCTAATGTTTTCCGACCACACATTTGCCTCATTTCGATTCCCTGCCTCTTCTCTTCGCCACAACCCCTTTCATTCACCTTGTTACCCTCTGGAGCAAGCCACCGGGTCCCCTCCTCCTCCACTCGCTGAAGATCCGCCCCTCCGCCACCATCTGCTTCCATTCCCCCGTTTACTGGCCGAGGCACTTTGCCCTCAGCCTTGTGTGTTGTCTGTGCAGGTCACACGCTCACAAGATCCCTTCTAGGCTCAATTTGACTCAACTGAATGTCTCCAAGTCACCTATTTTCCTCGAGCTCGCCAGGCCTCTCCTTGGAGCCTGGACCTTCTAGTGACCATCTCTAGTTGCGGAAGCCTTCCAAAACCCTTTTGGATCATCTTACAATCGCAGAGGACGTTGGAAGCACGCGCTATAGTAGATCAGAGCTCGGAAGAATGTAGCTTCTTTCCTGTTCTTCCAAGCAACTCCAAAGCCGCCCGATTTCTTCCAGTTCTTCTTCCCGAGTTCTAACTACCATGGGATCATGCTGAGCATCAATCGTCAGTTTGCCTCCCGCGATCTAATCCTAGATGTCCATCCGTGAAGCATCATCGGGCCAGGAGTGGACAACACATATTTAAGTGGGCACCAACAGACTGTCCGTTCCAGCGATAAGTGTTGGATAGTTTGCAAATACTCTCTCATTATTTTTGTATTTATTATTTTGTCCTGTAAATAAAATGTAAAGTTAAAATAAAAATGGTCATTTTGCATGCAAGCACCAGTATTTATTTATATTTACTATTTACATCCCACGTGAGCTAGGTAAATTGCAGGGAAGCCCCTACCACTTTTTTTATTTAATTTTAGTCCCATAAATTCTTAAATATGTTGTATATTTTTGGGTAAATGTACTTGATACTCTGGACTTTATTTTATTTACATACATGCCCTTGCTAGTTTATGAATCTTGATGCTTGAATTTCATTTATCAAAAATAACACCCTTGCTCTAAAAATTAAGTAAAAATAGGGTTAGATGCATGTTAGCATGTGTTTTCACACCCATATTTGTTTTTTTATTTTAAGCATTTTAACCATTTATTAAAAATAAAAAAGTGCATGTTTTTTCTGTCTAACTTATAAAATACCAAAAATAGAAAAAGTTTTGAAAAATTCCAAAAAATATATTTTTTATTCTATCATATTTTCACTCCAGACTAAAAATCACTAAAATTGAAAAAGAAAAGGCCTAAAAAATAAACCCCCCAAAAACATTTATAAAATCTAAAAAATCACTAAAAAAATCAAAATATGTTTTTCCGTTTCGTAATTTTATTTATATAATTATATATGTATAAAAATTGATTAGCATAATTTTGAACCTTATTTCGTATTTTTATATTCAAATCAGTTTGGCCTATTATTAAATCCCTGATTTGGGATTTTTTACTTTAAAAATCTGTAAAATTTAGCAAAAATTCTAGAAAAATCATAAAAATGTTAAAAAATATAGCCTAAACAATTTATATTATGTATTTAATTTATCTTTATTGGTATTTACGAGTATATCATTCTATATTATATATATATAGCCTTAGATACCCTAGTATATATTTTAAAGAAAAATAAATATAAAAATCTGAAAATACAAAAAAAATATAATTTAAAATTTAAAATAGATGAAAAATATAAAAAATCCATAAAAAGTATATAAAATTAAAATTCGACAAAAATAATAAAAATGGACAAAATGATAAAGAACAAATTTTGCACTTAATTGCACAAGTTACCGTTTGCTCCCTGAGTTCGACCCCTACACATGCTTACACCTATACACACTTGTTGTAGAGTTATACTAAATTTTAACTCCATATTTTTGATATTCATTGCTTGATTTATATTATGGGTTAATTGTTTATAAATTGAGGTTTTTTGTAGGTCATCACAACAACCGTGTCTCCACCTTGTGTGAGACATATTTTGAATCATGCAAAATCTCAGTTATCAACAGTTCATGAGCATCATATTCCGATCAAACCTGACCATATCGGGCATAGGGGATCAATGGCATGACAGAAGTGGAATCAGAGCCAGGTTGTCCTAATTTACATAGGAATAAGAATAACGGAGATCGTGTACTCTCTAAAGTAGGATTAATTCTCATCTCTTTCAAAAATTATTTGGATTGTCCTAATCAAGTAATTGAATTTAAAAAATGTCGTTGAGGAGGAGAACTCAAAATGTGAATTTTGATGGCAGTTGTTAGGAGAGGAGGACATGGATGCAATAATTTATGGAAATAATAATGAATGGACTTGGTGACTTGGAGTCTCAACTTCCACGTGCTAAAACTGATAGACACGATGAAAAAGCAGAGGTCGAGCGAAATGCAGAGGAGTCAAGCCAGAATCATCCTAAACGACCAAGAAGAAGGGAGAGAAATTTGCAAGACATCTTAAATGAGGCTAAAGAGGAAATCGATGAAAGTTATGAAAAGGAAGAGAGGCCAAATTCGCTAATAGAATCAAATGAAGATGATGAAGAGGACAATGGAAAAGAAGGAATTGCCAAATTAGCGTGTGATGTTTCTTTATTGAATATGTACAAAATGGTCTAACTGCTACCCAATTTACAAAAACTGACACTTAGGGTCTGTTTGCTTATTGGATTGGGTTGGGTTGGTGTATCCTCCTGTGAATAGTAGTTGTTTAGAGGGTTGGGAGGGTTGTAATGATAATTGTGATATGAAGTGACATTGATGTTATGTTATATTAACTTTTTAATTATTATAATATATTTTTATGTTAATAAGTTTAATTGAACATGTTTAAAAAAGATTATACCAAAGAAACTGTAAGATCAAGCAATCCCAACCCAAGAATGTAGGGTTGGAGCTAGGGGTATGCCAGTGTACCTCGGTGTACCTTGGCAATCAAAAATGCCATTAAGATAAATCATTTCAAGAGGATGAGAATGTCCATGAGAACAAAGTTGATGAGGCCTTACGTAGTGGACCTATGTCTCATGACATTTACGTTCTTTTCATATCCACTACGCAGTATTAGCTAAAGCAACTATTAAGTGAGCATATTGATGGTCATAAGACATGCAACCTAAATAGTAAATATCAAGTTGAGTTAAGCACAACCCAGACATATCTTTTCACAGCTGGGAAGAAACATTACGTATAGTTGCATCCCAGAACGATTCATCTCTTAAATACTTGGAGCAAAGCATATCAACCCGTAAAAAGTTCTCGATAGTAAGGATCCTTCATCTTAGGAGACTAGGGGCATGTTTGGTTGCCAGGTTACCCCAAAGTAACCTGGCATATCCCCCGCTCTATCCCTGCAATCCTTGATTGGAATTAGTTGTATATATCGTATAATTTCCTTGTTATTATATTTTTTAACCATGTTCAAAAAAAATATTATATAAAAAAATAATATAATAATAAGAAAGTTAATATAACAGATAATCTATGCCACATCACATTTATCATTCCAACCCTCCCAACTATCCATACGGCTATTATTCATAGGAGGATGTCCCAATCTAATCCAATTCAGTTACCAAACATGCTCTAGAAGTCCAAGTATATTGACGCGACAAGGGCCACCACGAATGAGATGATTGTGCCCCCTAAAGAATTATTCCATTGATACACGAAATTGCATACAACCAACCATAGACAGAGCTTCCACCTTCCACCCACACAATTGTGCCATAATTTTTCCTTCCAAAGACTTCCGACGATTAGAAAAAAAGGGATTTTTATCCCATAACCCTGCATAATTTTGTAATTACAATCACAACTCCGTTTAATCGTGAATTACAAAACAAACCCTAAATAGTCACTCCATCTCGCATCCATAATCTTTCGTTACTTTTTCAGTTAATCCATCCATATCATTGGGTTAATTAAACCCATGACCTATCAAATGCTTTTAAAAAAATTAGTGGCATCACCCTGCTTGAGGTGGGAGGGGCTTTCATGCAGGGGCCTGCAGGCACATGGGAGGGGGTGGGCTGCACTTCCAAGCAAGGGTCGATGGTGCCAGGCCACAGGGAGGAGTGGGGCTCGTAAGCGCGGGGTGGGCTTCCAGGCAGGAGACGGTGGTGGCGGGTTGTAGGGAGGGGAGAAGTTTGCAGGCACGCGGGAAGGGGGTTGGCTACACTCCCAGGCAAGGGGCAGCAGTGGCAGGCCACAGGGAGAAGCGGGGCTCGTAGGCGCGGGGTGGGGTGGGGCTTCCAGGTAGGAGGCAGTGGTAGCAGGCTGTAGGGAGGGGCGAGGCTTTGCAGGCACGTAGGAGTGGGGATGGGGTTTCTTCTGCCTGGGTTGGAGAGGGTAGGAGGGTGGTCGGGGTCGGGTGGGCGGGATGTCGGGGGAGGTCAGGCCCATGAGGAGACGGGCTTGAGCTTGGTGTCCAGAGGAGGGGCCTTCGTCTTCCTGGGTTGGAGAGGGTGGGCGGGGGCCAGTGACGGTGGAGGTCGGGGCCAGGTTGGACAGGATTGGGGGGAGGTCAGGCCCAGGAGGAGAGCTTAGTGTTCGGGGGGTAGGGGTGGGTTTTCTTCTGCCATGGCGTAGAGGGGGTGGGCTGGGACCGGGGAAGGGGGGGAGGGGATTCGGGGAGGTTCAGCCGGGGGAGGTCAGGCCAAGGCTTGGGCTTGGTGTTTAGCCCGGGGGTGTAGGCTAGTTCTGACATGGCTATTGAGGTGGTTTGAGCCGACTTTGTGACTCTCAAGGGACGTTGTGTTTTAAATTTGGTTCCCAATCAGGTTCCACACACATCCTCAGACTAAGGTCTGACTTGAGCTCCAAACTTTGATATTGTGAAGGCAAGTTTAATAATAAAGATCGATTCCATTTATTTATTCTTTTTCTTTTCTTGATTATTTTGTACTTATTGCATAAGTGTTTGCTAGGGACTAGCAAAGAAAAGTATTGAGGGGTGATGAACCTCCATTTATCACCTTTATTCTATCATTTTGGCCTTAAAAACCCTATCTAATGCATGTAAATAGTATTATCTTGTACATATTAGCATTCATCATCTATTTCATTTATTGTGTAATAATATTATTTTTAATGCCAAAATTATAGAATAAAGAGAAGAAAAGAAAAAGAATAATACCAAAGGTATTTTATGACCCTAAACCCCGAGACCAAGTTAAGAATCGAATTTATCGACAACGAATAAAGTAGGGGGTGATAAAGGCCAAAAATACAATAAAAGTTACATTTATTTATTTCATAATAAGCACTTTTAACACCTATTTTATTCTTTATTATTTATACATTAAATAAATAAACTTAGTATAAATAAAAATACAGAATTGAGTTTGTACAAAAATAACATACAATGTTCTTTTTATACACAAAATAAAAATCCCACCTTTAGGTGTATATAACTTTCATAAGTTATTTAATGAAGGCGGTTTCATCTTTTTTTGAGTTAAGGTGTGAAATTTAGGTTTTGGGCCCTTATTGTGCATTATACCCGATTAAAATATTCATTTTATTTATTTATTTTTAGTATTTAATATTGTTATAATTTTGTAAATATAATTCATATCATATGTACATATTAAAAACAAAATAAAACCATGAATAAAATATTAAAATAAAATATGTCTATAAAATACATTAATAATATGCCTATAAATATACCTATACAATTTATGCCCCTATTTGTTTAAGTATACAAACGACAACATAAAAATATAATAAAAATATATTTGTGTATATAAAAATAGATTATGAATAGATAAAATAAGGGAATAAAATAATAAATAAAGTGTACAAAATAAAAATAAAATAGCCAAAAACATAGATGAATATATCTATAAATACACCCCTAATAATTAACTTGTAATTAGTAACACCAAAAAAATAAATAAAAATCAGAATAAAATACTACATAAAATAATAAACATTTTTTATTTTATGACAAAAAATTAATCAAATCAAATACTATTTTTAATAATTAATTTCAAATAAATATCCAATTTTGTCCTTTAGCGGACTGACGTGGGCGAATCAGGGCCCAGAGTTCGTTGACCTCCTGTCAACTCCCCCAGCATCTCTGACCTGTGTCATAACCATCTTCTCCCTTCTTTTCATGCCTTTTTCCCTCTTCATCCATCGATCCATCACGCTTGAGTCCTTCAGAGGTAATCATTACTGATCTCCCATGATCCACACAAGGCATTTATATTGCTTGTACATAGTCTTGATTCTTGCCAAATCTTCACTGAATAAGGGTGCTCCTTATGTGTATACATAAAAACCTATGCCATTCCTCTTACTCCTTGGTTACTTTACAACCCCTAAATCCCTTCAACTCCATCCATGTGAACATCCATGTAATAGCTGGAGGTCCCTGCAGTCTAAAGCGGACAATGGAGGGCAGAGGTGCACCCAAGGCGGCCGTCCGGCCACCTCTGCCCCTGCCCTCGCCGACAGGTAAGAGCTGCGCATTTCCCTTCATTTAGATAGATTTCAATTCCTACATTTTACTTCCGCATTTATTTTAACATTTAGACCTTATTTTAGTTGTGCTCCACTCGATTTGTAGTTCATTAGAGCTCTGCTTTGGGAAACTTGTTCACTGTGTCCCCACGGTAGCCACCAGATCCCCTCCTCCTCTAGTCGCTGAAGATCCACAACTCCGCCACCTTTTGCTTCCATTCCCCCCGCTTACTGGTCGAGGCACTTTTCCCTCAACCTTGTGTGTTGTTTGTGCATGTCTCACGATCACAAGATCCCTTCTAGGTCCAATTTGACTTGACCTGAAGGTTTCCATATCACATATCTTCCTTGAGCTCGACAGGCCTCTCCTCGGAGTCTTGGACCTTCTAGTGATCATCTCCAGTTGCGAAAGCCTCCCAAGATCCTTTTGGACCATCTTGTAGCTGCTGAGGATGTCAGAGGCACGCGCTACAATAGATCAAAGCTCGGAAGAATGGAGCTTCTTTCCCGTTCCTCCAAGCAACTCCAAAGCCGTCCAATTGCTTCCAGTTCTTTCCAAGTTCCAACTACCGTTGGATCACACCGAGCATCAACCGTCATTGCCTCCGCGATCTAATCCTAGACGTCCATCCACAAATCGTTATCGGGCCAGGAGGGGACAATACATGTTTAAGTGGGCATCATCAGACTATCCGCTCCCGCGCTAAGTATGGGGTAATTCGCAAATCCTCCCACATTCTTATTGTATTTATTATTTCGTCATGCAAATAAAATGTAGAGTTCAAACAAAAATGGACATTTTGTGTGTAGGCCTCCGTATTTATTTATATGTACTATTTAGTCCTATCTAGCTCAACTCACGTGCCATCCCACGTGAGCTAGGTAAATTGCAAAGAAGCCCCTACTACTCTTTGTATTTATTTTTAGTCCCATAAATTCTTAAATAAGTTGAATATTTTTGGGTAATTGCATTTGAAACCCTAGACTTTATTTTATTTAGATATATGCCCTTGCCAGTTTTATGAATCTCGATACTTGAATTTCATTTATCAAAAATAACATCATTGCTCTAAAAATTAGGTAAAATAGAGTTAGATATATGTTAGCATGTATTTTCACGCCCCATATTTATTATGCATTTTGGACATTTTAACCATTTATTAAAAATAAAAAAGAGCATGTTTTTGTTCTGTTCAACTTATAAAATACCAAAAAATTAGGAAAATGTTTTAAAAAAATTCAAAAAAATATATTGTTTATTTTATCATATTTTCACTCTAGACCAAAAATCACTAAAGTAGAAAAAGAAAAGCCTGAAAAATAAAAACCATAAAAACCTTTATAAAAATCTAAAAAATCACTAAAAATCCAAAAAATATATATTTTTTCTGTTTCTTAATTTTATTTATATAATTATTTATGTATAAAAATTGATTGGCGTAATTTTGGACCTTATTTCATATTTTTATATTTAAATCAATTTCGACCCATTATTAGATCCCTGATTTGGAATATTTTTGGCTTAAAAATCCATAAAATTTAGCAAAAATTCTAGAAAATTCATAAAAACATAAAAAATATATAAAACCCAAGAACAATTTATATTCTATATTTAATTTATCTTTATTAATATTTATGAGAGTAATATACATCCCTATACACCCTATTATATATTTTAAAGAAAAATAAATAAATAATCTGAAAATACAAAAAGAAAAACAAAATTTAAAATTTAAAATAAATATAAAAGATAATAAAATCCATAAAAATTATATAAAATTAAAAACCAACAAAAATAATAAAAATGGACAAGATGATAAAGAACAAATTTTGCACTTAATTTCACAAGTTACCGTTTACTCCCTGAGTCAGACCTCTATACATGCTTACACCTATAAACCCTTATTGTAGAGTTATAATAAATTTTAACTCTGCATTTTTGATATTCATTGCTTGATTTATATCATGGGTTAATTGTTTATTAATTAGGGTGCGTTTGGTTGGAGGGTTAAGGCATGTTAAACTGGTAAAGGGTAACCCGTTTTTGTGTTTTGGTATTTGGATAGAGGGTTAAACTGGGGGTGGGTTAGAAGTGGGTTTGATGTGATATGATTGTATTGGAGTTTGAAAAAGTGAGTAGTTATTGTGATGTGATTGTATTGAAGTTTGGAAAAGGGAGTAGAAGTAGAGTAGTTTATAATTTTTATATGATATGATGGTATAATATATTATTTTTTGATATGATTGATGATGTAAAATTGATTTATTTAATTTTTAAAAAAGGAATAAAGTGGGGCCCACGGGAAGAGAGGGGGATGTGGGTTAAGGGGGGTAAACTCCCCTAACCCGCAGGTAACCCGCGAACCAAACGCTACCTTAAGGTTTTTTGTGGGTCGCCACAACGACCGCATCTTCGTCTTGTGTGAGACATATTTTGACTCACGCAAAATATTAGTTATCAGCAAGTCATGAGCATCATATTCTGATTAAACATGGCCATATTGGGCATAGGGGATCGATGGCGTGGCAGAAGTGGTATCAGAGCCAAGTTGTCCTAATTTACTTAGGAATGAGAATAATGGAGATCATGCTCTAAAGTAGGATTAATTCTCATCGCTTTAGAAAATTATTTGGATTGTCCTAATCAAGTAATTGAATTTTCAAAAAATGCGGCTGAGGAGGAGAACACAAAATGTTAATTTCGGTGGTAGTTGTCATGGGAGGAGGACCTGGATGCAATAATTTATGGAGATAATAATGAATGGACTTGGTCACTTGGAGTCTCAACTTCCACGTGCTATATCTGATAGACACGATGAAGAAGCAGAGGTCGAGCGAGATGTAGAGGAGTCAAGCCAGAGTCGTCCTGAACGTCCAAGAAGAAGGGAGCAAAATTTGCAAGACATCTTAAATGAGGCTGAAGAGGAAACCGATGAAAGTTATGAAAAGGAAGAGATGCCAAATTCGCTAATAGAATCGGATAAAGATGATGAAGAGGACAATGAAAAAGAAGGAATTGCCAACTTAGTGTATGATCTTTCTTTATTGAATATGCACAAAATGGTCTAAGTGCTACCCCGATTTACAAAAACTGACCCTTAGGGCCTACTTGCTTATTGGGTTGGGCTGGGGTATCCTCCTATGAATAGTAGTTGTTTGGAGGGTTTGAAGGGTTGTAATGATAATTGTGATGTGATGTGACATTGATTTTGTGTTATATTAACTTTTTATTGATTATAATATATTTCCTATGTTAATAAGTTTAATGAACATGTTTAAAAAAGATTATACCAAAGAAACTGTACAAGATCAATACAAGCAATCCCAATCCAAGAATGTAGGGTTGGAGCTAGAGGTATGCCAGTGTACCTCGGTGTACCTTGGCAACCAAATAGGACATTAAGATAAATCATTTCAGGAGGATGAGAATGTCCTTGAGAACAAAGTTGATGAGGCCTTGCGTAGTGGACCTATGTCTGACGACATTTACGTTCTTTTCATATCCGCTAAGCAGTATTAGCTATAGCGACTATTAAGCGAGTATATTGATGGTCATAATACATGCAACCTAAATAGTAAATACCAAGTTAAGTTAAGCACAACCCAAACATATCCTTTCACAACTGGGAAGAAACATTACGGATAGTCGCATCCCAGAACAATTCATCTCTTAAATACTTGGAGCAGAGCAAATCAACCCGTAAAAAGTTCTCAATCGTAAGGATCCTCCATCTCAGGAGAGTAGGAGCATGTTTGATTTCTAGGTTACATCAAAGTAACCTGGCATATCCCCTGCTCTATCCCTACAATCCTTGGTTGGAATTAGTTGTATATATCGTACAATTTCCTTGTTATTATTTTTTTAAAACCATGTTCAAATAAAAATATTAATATAAAAATATAATATAATCATTTAAAAGTTAATATAATAGATAGGCAATGGCACATCACATTTATCATTCCAACCCTCCTAACTATCCATACGGCCAATATTCATAGGAGGATGTCTCAATCCAATCCAACTCAGTTACCAAACATGCTCTAGAAGTCCGAGTATATTGACGTGACAAGGGCCTCCACGAATGAGATGATTGTGCCCCCAAAAGGATTATTCCATTGATAAAAGAAATTTTATATGACCAATCATAGAGAGAGATTTCACCTTCCACCCACACAATTGTGCCATAATTTTTCCTTCCAAAGCCTCCTCGTGATTAAAAAAAAGATTTTTACCCCCATAAACATGAGTAGTTTTGTAATTACAATCATAATCCCACATAATGATTTACACAACAAACCTTAAATAGCCACTCCGTCTCGCATCCATAATCCTCCGTTATTTTTTTGTTAACCCAAGTGATCATTGGGTTAATTAAACCCATGACCTATCAAATGCTTTTTAAAAAATAAAAAAACTAGTGGCTTCTCCCTACTGGAGGTGGGAGGGGCTTCTACGCAGGGGCTTGCAGGTGCGTGGGAGAGGGGTGGGCTGCACTTCCAAGCAGGGGACGGCGGTGGCAGACCACAGGGAGGAGCGGGGCTCGCAGGCGCAGGGTGGGGGTGGGTTGGAGAGGGTGGGCGAGGCTCATGGATGGTGGAGGTCGGGGCGGGCCCAGGAGGAGAGCTTGGTGTTCGGGGGTAGGGGTGGGGGCTTCTTTTGCCATGGGCTGGAGAGGGTGGGCGGGAATCGGGGAAGGGTGGATGGGGGTTTGGGGAGGGTCGGTCGGGGGAGGTCAGGCCAAGGCATGGGCTTGGTGTTTAGCCCCGGGGGGGGGGGGGGGGGGGGGGGGGGGGGAGGTCGAGGGAGGGCGAGTGGGGGGTTCGGGGAGGTTGGGGTTGCCATGGAATGCCCAGGATCCGGGGGGGGGGGGGGGGTCTGGGGGCGCTTGGTGTTCAGCAGGGGCGGGGGGAGGGCTTCGATGAGGGCTACATGGGGGACTTAGAGGGGGGCTGCCTTGGCTGGAGGAGGAAGGAGGGAAGGAGGAGGTCAGGGCGGTGGGGAGGAGGTGGTCGATGAGGAGGGGGAGGAGGTGGTTATCGAGAAGGAGGAGGAGGTAGGAGGAGGGAGTGTATTCATTTGTGAATAATAGAACTTAAAGGGTAAAAAATGTAAAATATTTGACGGATATCGTAACAGTTAACGTAATATTGGATGGAGGTTAACTTGAAGGTTATGGGTGTAAGAGTTAAGACTATTGAGGGTTCTGAATGTAATTCACGATTACACAGGGTTATGATTGCAATTGCAGAATTACTCAGAGTTATGGGTGTAAAAATAAAAAATTATGGTCGAGAGGTATATAAAGGTAAGTTGTTGGAAACGAATATCCAATGAGAAAGAATACACAACTTCTGGGAACGCTCATCTCGATGCTAAACTTCTCTGAGATGTTCCTCACATCTTTCAAAGATTTCTGAGCATACTTAGCGAAGAATTGGTACCAGTTTTAAAAATCGGATTGGACCGGCTGGTCGGATCGGTTGGACCGAGAATCGGTCCTGACCCGGTCGGTTCAGGCGATTCTGTGTAATTAATTTTAATAAAATTAAAAAAATAAAAATCGGGTCCGACCAATGGTCGGACCGGGTTGACCCGGATGGTCGGACCGGGTTGACCCGGATTGCCTCAATTTTGACGGTTTGGTAATTTTCAAAAATAAAGGTTTAAATAATAAAATGATAGGGTTTTTATCATGTATGTCCTTAACTTCTGCGATATAAGGTATGTCCCTCTCGCTTTTGGAATATACGTTATGTCAATACTTTCTTAGTGTAATTTTCTTTAAACAACTATAAATAAATGATTACATTATTATATTCATATATAATTCTAGAAAATGCGACTAACTTTGTAGAGTTTTACTCGAAATAGGCAATCATGTTATTCTATTTAAAGATTTGAATTTCTAACGATTATTTCATTGATATATAAATGGGTAAAATGGGGATGCCCCCAGGGAGTAGCCAACTTGGCTACTCCCACCCCTATTTTTCCCTCATTTTTTTATTTTTTTTGGAAAATAAAATTTTGTATATTCATCATTATATCCCTCTTACATTCTATTAAAATTTCGTCAGAAACAGAGACTCCTAAGCCCTCCATCCAGACATCAATTTTTTAACGGTCGCAGGATTTTTTAAATCGACCATGTTTGGATGGAGGCCGTATGAGTCTCTGTTTCTGACGAAATTTTAACAGAATGTGAGAGGGATATAATGATGAATATACAAATTTTTATTTTCCAAAAAAATAAAAAAATGAGGGAAAAATAGGGGTGGGAGTAGCCAAGTTGGCTACTCCCTGGGGGCAGCCCCATTTACCTCTATATAAATACATATTTACATATATGTATCCGATTTTATTGTTTTAAAAAATCGATTCGATCGGTCTGACCAGTAAATTAAGCTCGGTTCGGTTTTTTTCAAGTCGATAAGAATGATGATGTCATGCTGATGTCATCATAGGATCGACTGGTTTGGACCGACGGTTCGACTCGGTTGGAACAAACCGAAGACCGATCGGTTCAATGTCCGATCCGGTTTTTAAAACCTTGATTTGTACTATTTATTTGATCACATGGCATCTCTCTCTGAGAGGAAATTAATGTAAGAGGTTTCTGCTTCTGCCTTTCAATGACCTAAATAAAAAAATCTATTTTCAAATAGTTACGTAAAAATGGGACTGACTTACAATGTTACACAATCAATGGCTGCATGTCAGCATCATGTGCAGAAAATACGTGGCTGAGAGACATAGCTCACTTGTTGATAAAAGGGTCTGTAAAATAACGTAAAGATAACTTGAAAAATAAAAATAGATTATGACCGATTGATGATAGCACATATATTAATTTTTTATCAGAAATTATCACAAAAAACCGGAATTGAACCCGACGTGAATCGAACACGCAACCTTCTGATCTGGAGTCAGACGCGCTACCATTGCGCCACGGATCCTGTTGTTCTGCTAGCTAAAATAAACAATATTAGCCTACCAATAACAGAAAACTAGGATGCATACCGGCGCTTCGCGGCGGGTTGTATGTACTTATTTTTATTGTACAAATTCTTAAAATATGCAAAGAGATTAAGCTACAATTTTTGGGAATAGATGTATGAGTAAATCATCCATGAGTGTCAATATTACAAAAAAAGAATTTAGTACAATATTGAAATTAGCCTCTCACATAATAAGGCATAAATTTTCCAACAGGAAAGAACACCATTTCTTGCGCCCCCAAACAATAATACTAAATTGGCCAAATTATTTAAGTGAAGCTCCCATAAATCTTCCTTGATATAAGTACATTGATTCATTTCATCGATCAGTAGTTCAAAATCTTGGTATTGCAAGGGAACAATCAACTTAATAGTTCCAATATAATTTACAGCCTCGGAAGATCACAAATAAAAGTATTTATAAACATATATGGGACATGAACGTGGGATAATAAAAGTATTTATAAACATATATGGGACATGAATGCGGGAAAAGGCTTTGTTGTTGTGGATATCACCTTCAGCAAGAGAATAAAATCTTGAAACCCAATCAAACCCTCCCGTGCTCCCAAGCCCAATGGTGCAAGTGCCTCCAACTTAAGTAGAAATCACCGAGCAACAACAATTTGGAGGTCAACAACATAGTGTTCGCATGTTATTTTTAGCAGCGAGATGTCCAAGGGTTTTATAATGATGTTGATGGCCTGGGGTTGTCGAGGAGGAGGTTAGGGAAGAGGGTTGGGGATGTGGAGAAGATCGAGGATGAGGTAGAGCTAGGCAATAGAGAAGAAGGAAGAAGATGAGAGAGGAGAAAGAATAAAAATATATAATTGTACCCCTCTTTTTTTTCAATTTACACTTATACCCTTAAATTAATGTTCCTTTGAAGGGGAATGGACTGCAACTAACACGAAGGGCATTACAGTAATTGGCCCACGAAAAGTAGGGGTGGAAATGATCTTGAAGAAAAGGGTATAAGCATAATTATATTTACAAAATCTCATACAGATATTGGTATAAAAAACTCTTTATCCGATAAGTATTCACATTTGATGAACACTCGATCCATATTCATACCTATTAAACACATATAAAAATTATTTAATAAAAAATGACACCTTTTAAAGGGAGCAACTCATGGATTGTGCCTTGACAACAATAGCTTTTGATGTGCCATGTATTCTTCTTACAAAATCTTAATAAAAAATTTAACTCTTCAAAGATCAACTGTACCTATTCTAATCTACGTGAATACCAAATGGCTTTAAAGTCATTTTAATTTTGATTGATTAAGATGAAAGGGTCATGGGTATGTGATTAAGATGGAATTTGATATTTATTCTAATCTACATATGAGCTAAAGGGCTTTGAAGTCCAATTAAACTTGATTGATTACGATGACAGGGTTATGGGTGTGTTATAAAGACGAAATTTGATATACACATAGATTAAAACACATACTTTTAATCCGCAAATGTTAAAATTTTGACTAAGATTTTGTAGAAAATAATTGAAGGGACACATCAACCTATGTGTCCCCCATGAACAACAAAGGAAGTGCTCCCCTATATAGTATGTATCAATCTAGTCGGTTGGTTCGGTCCGATTCTGAAAACCCCGAATGCATTCATATTTAAAAAATGAAGTATACACTTAGGTAGGGATACTTACAATTCAATAAGCAACTATATGTTTTAGTAGAAGAACCACTACATGGTCATGACAGGACCCACAATGGCAAACCTAAGAGAAAGGCTTCTCCTCATTAGATCCGAGAATCCGATGCTCTTCAAAGCCCACAGGATTCACATATCAGATTCAGAATTCCACATTAATCACTTGCGATATATTTCAATTTAAGCTTAATTACTGTTGATAGGCAGAGTGTAACAACTGCAAGACGTTGGTTTTCTTGTTGTACAGGGATGAGATTATGTTATCGATCGAGTGTCAGACGACCGTCCCGATGAGTCCGGCCATGTGGGTGACTTCGATCAAGTTGATGCCACCTCGAGCACTCCTCATTCCTCCTCCTAATCACATCGTCATCCATGAAGGCCACCAAATGACATAAGGTGGAGAACATCAGTGTGGCGACAATCGAAGAGAATGTTCAGTAGCATTTCGAGTGGTTCGTCCAGTAAATTACATAGAAATCTCTACCAGTGTAGCCTCTGTGTGATACTTTCATCATCTTTTTTGCGACATCAAATGTTATCCTTTCATGAAATTAAATCTTATCCCGTAGTTATTTATAAATTATTTGATACTTATAAAATGACAGTACGAATTAACTATGCAAGATACTGAACTATTTGTGTGATATGCGACATTTGTAGGTATGGAAAAATAAAACCACACAACTTTCAAATTTCAATCATCTTTTGATCGATAAGGATATCAAGACCATAATGGTACTTTTATGTATACAAAGACATCGTCAAATTTGTTGTATTTACATGTGCTTCTCCACGGAAATTTCATTTAAATGTAGGGGCATACACGACCAATCGATGCTTCAAGGGTTAACTATGCAATTAAATAGAATAAAGGAGCAGCCATGTGTTATTGACATCTTCACGGACAACAATCTAAAATACTTAGTAAAAATAAAAAGGATTTCTACATCTTATAAAAATAGTAGATACCCTTGCAAATTTTATTTTTATAAATAACCCCGGTAAAGTTCTATTTTATCAAAGAGACCCTTACTAAAGAAAGGGTATTTTATGAAACAAAGAAGCTTACAGTGGTATTTTCGTGACAGGTAGATATTTATAGGGATATTCTTCGCAAATACAAAAATTACAAAGGGAACTTACATAAAAAGGTTAACTAAAAAACGGTCAAGTATTTAAACAGTAGACTGCAGCACCACAAAGGCAAGAGCTCTTTTATAGAATCCGCAATCCAATTAATACAAATCACAATGCAAACCATGTTAATCAAATCAAACTAAATTAGCATGAGAAGAATCTCACCCAGATAGCCCCTTAGAAGCATATAGCTTCGAGAATCCGTCGAGCATGCCTCTCACAAACGCATGCTGCCTCTAGACCTGAACCTTGACTGCCTCGAACAGGCAGAGTGCAGCGTCAGCTACGACCTGAACTGGCACGCTGCTCGCAAGGAATATCGTGGTGTTGTGACAGATCGACGTGTCGGAGTAGATGTTCTTGAAATACACCTTGGAATCCATATCTGAGTAAATTGCCGGACCATCCTCTTGAGAGAGCCGAAGCTCCATGTTAATGCTCAGCCTCAAGAAAATATTGTTGTATTGGCAGCATTGATCTGGAAATATCACAAATATTAATTGCAAATCAAAATACTTCAAAATCCATATCAATAGCATAATTACATGTATGTTAACCTTAAGGAAGTCAAAAGGGGTGATGGCGAGATGGGTTGTCCCCGCACTGAGCATCCCCCCAACAACAAACACTGGGCAATACTCCTCAGCAGAGAAGACCCTCGTCTCCCCTCCACTTCACCACCACTTGTATCACCCGCCTAAGGAGATCGAGATCAAGCTCGATCTCTGTGAGGAGCATGTTGGTGCGAGGGTTCCAGGTGGAACATGAGATCCCTCTCACCGTCAGATCAGACAGTGGCGAACGCGAAGGGTGGTCCTTGCGCTAGTGTCGAAGCGAATGCCGGTGTCAACCACACAATCGTTGTGGAGGATCGCAACAATATGTCGCCGGACTCATCGTCTTCGAACTTTCGAATGAAGGCGGAGCAACCGAACCGAGGAGAGACATGGCGATGGCGACGTTGGCCGGGGCAGCACTGGAGGCCTTGAGGAAGGCGGACCTCTCGATGCTGGGAAGTGGGAAGAAGAAGTTGGGAGAACATGCAGTAGCAGACAAAGAAGAAAAGAAATAAGAGGAAATCACGTGGCTCGTCATGAAAAAGGGAGGAGGGCTTTGTGGGACCTTGCTTGCGATGGAGGAGGTGGCGTCCTTGCCCTTTTTCGCCTCCATTTTGGAGCGGAGGTGATCGGATTGGGAATGGTAGAGAGCGGAGAAGCAGAAAGAAGAAGACCAAGGCACGTACAGGAGGAGGAAACAAGGCCATCCAGTGACGGAGGAAATACATGAGGGAGAGCAGGGGGAGGGACACGTGTCCCATTGAGAAGAGTAGAGGGGAGGAAGGTGCAGAATGCAATAAAAAAGCCAAAAAGACCACGGCGCTTACAAAAGGAGGAAACAAAGGCCATGCCATACGATGACCCACCTGTCAAGAGACTGAGGAAAAACCCACCTTTAATATATGTATATAGATTATGCGGCCAGGCTGTTCTAAATCAGAGTTAGATATGTAATAAGATTTCTCCATCTTGACCCATTCGGTATTGCGTAGATCAACTTTCCATGTCATCGTCAATATTATCAGGTTCCTTTATCGTATGTTTTAGGGTGTGCGTATTTCTTTCTTTTTTTTTTGGCTAAGCAAGTACTCGTATATAACTATCAAAAAAGGGAGGAAACTTGTGGTTACAAAAGGGCCGTAGAGCCATTATCTGGGCATCATGGTCATAGAGATAGTAAACGAACGAGATTACAGTGAAGTTTAACCAGTAGAAGAAGGCCTGATGGAGTTAGTTTAGGATTGCTGACACCATTCTTGAGATTCGCCAAATCGTATCCTGGGTAGAGGAGATCTGCTCCGCAGTCCATCTGGAATTGTGCTCCTCTCAAATTGTCCAAGTAATCGCAGCAAGAGCGACTGCGGCCCTTATTTTCAGGCCGCGGCAAGAAATCCTTGTACAATTTTCCAGCATCGTATTTAAGCATTGTGTCCCCAATTTTTCAGGAGCGAAATGCATATTCCTCGTTTGTGCGTGTGATCCGATGGTCCGTGTCAATTAGCTCAACCCTTTCCAACGCCTATTGAGTTTTTTTGTATGCTCGTGTCCCTCGAGACTACAGAGTGTCTACCTTTTTTTTAAAAAAAAGTCTTTATTTTCTTACAAATTTCACAATATTGCTCTTTTGTTATTATAGTTGTACTATTGTTGATTCCCTAAAAGGTCAATGCAACAGTGTCGAGATGGGAACGCAGTCGGTTTCTGCGGAAGACTATCCAAGATATTACCAAAGACTGGCAAGATTTGATCAAAGGAAAGGACTAATTGAACTAGCATGCTCGACACAACCGCTATTATATATATACATATACATACATACATATATATATATACATATACATACATATCTATAACATATATTAAAAACCATCAGCTGCTTGGGATGCGATTAATTTTTGCCAAAGACATTCCAGTTTTACCCTTAGTCCTCTTCGACACATTCCTCTTTTACCCTTTTATACAACGACTTTCTTTAATGCCGACCATCCGGATGATACCCTGCTGCCACTTTTGCCCTTCCGATGGATCCCATCCGTCCCTTTCCCCAAAACCCAAAAAGCAGACATGCTGGAACTCTCTCGACGACAACACGGACGGTGCATGCTATCTTGCGTGTCTTCCTCTCCCCTCCCCGGACATGAACCCACCTACGGATGAGCCTATCCGAATCATGACCCCTCTCCCCTTCCCTTCACCCCAATTTCTCTCTTGGGTTCTCGACATCGACGTCGTACTATCTCGATCTTATCTCGACGGGATCTGTCGTGAAAATTGCGCTCTCCGCTTGGAATCTCGAACTAGGGCATTGTCTAGGGGCAAGGGCAAGCCTGACAATGGTAAGGCCTTGACGGAGGTGCACTGCAGATCCTCAGCTGCGAAGTAGGGCAAGGAGTGGAGCACCCAACAATGAAGAAGGACGAGGTCGTCGCCTCTGGTCCTCCATCTCATTTATCATCATCTTCGGCCTGAACTCGCAAATCCTAAGCCATCCCTCGAGCACCGTCTGAGATCCTGCTGTTTCTTACGATAATAGTTGCCCGAAAGATCTAATTTTTTTATTATACATGATGGAAGTGGTTTTTTATTAAAATATAGTTTTCCTACATCTTTAGTTTGTGGTAGATTTTCCCATGTATTGATTGGATATATCTAATTGAATAGAGATCGGTTGGTGATTTTCATCTTATGCTTGAGATACTACATGATCTGAGATTATTAGTAACGGATGTACATGTTCTCAAGTAAATGCATGTCTCTGGTAACAACAAGACATCGACAGTCTTGGTATTGTTGATGAACAATGCATTGCAGCTGAACAAAGTTGCAATCCGTCCATCCGAGTTCTGCTCCATGTTGAAGATTGTCTACAAATTAGCATGTTTCTGAAGCTTTGACTCCCTAATATCACCATCACCGCAAGCACCAATGCAATTCGAGTCACAGTCGATCAAACCTAACTAATGGTAGCTCCATTTACATGCTTGCATATCGGTCTTTTCCTATGGATATTTTTTGACTGATGCTCCTTTTATTTGGTAATTATCATAGTTGCTTTCAAACTTCATTCTCAATTTTCTTCTCTGTCTTGGCTATACACATTCCAACATTTGTTCTTCTCTTCATGTGTAACGGAACGGATCGTGACAATCGGCGGAAGCAAGTGACAATTGATCTCACGACCGACCCGTTACCAAAATATCAACAAATGGCACATATGAGCAGAGAAAATAATATCCATTCCATAAATATCCATTCAAACTAGAGTTCCATTATTACAACTCTAAACTGGGAAATAGAAATTAACTAATCTAGAATTTAAAAAGATAACAACTCGATAGTTCCTGTGGGCATATAGATATCCACTAGATCTTCATAAGATAAGCCGTACCACGCCAGGAATCTCAAATGAGTCCGTAGCACGATCCAGAAAATATAATCAAGCTTGCTCTTCACCTGAAATTAACAAACATAATTTGTATGAGCCTAATGCCCAGTATGCATCGGGGTCCATGCATGGGTATTCTAACGGTCCTTGACCCGTTATAAAACATATACTTGGATTTTCATGTATACACATCATTTCATGCCTAGATAATTCCCATGCATGTCTAAGTTCGATCCCTATCATGTTTAGTTTGGCTTCTTTCATAAACATGGGTATACATGTAAAGTAGGTAAATTGCATAAGTGGGCATAAAAAAATATTTATCTCTACTTGAGGGCATAATTCATAAAAATGCTAAGCAATTTACATACTTATAAAACATATAAACCACTTTACATATTAACCCCCATGACTTTGATGGTTTAACTTTCTTAAACCAATTTTAGTATAACATATGATGGTTCATGCTCTTATTAAACCATTCCTTGCATTTTTCATGATGGTTTTTCCTTATAAACCATTTTCTTGCCACAACATTCATTTACGTATCTTTTATACGTTTTTAACCGCTGGCACTTGCGGTCCTGGCATGACATGACAGTGTAGCTACAACTGTAGAGGACTTAGCTTTTGCCTCTATGGTTCCTTGCAACCATACGCCCCTTGCGGCGTTGCCCCTTGCGGCAAATACGACCCCTTGCGGTCGACCATGTGACTCCTTATGAGTCTGTGCCTTAAATCTTCTTTAACTTTTAATTTTGATTTGATATTGTATGACGGGGAAAATAGCCCTATTAATTCAACGTGTTAATGAATTTGTCACTAACAGATTATAAGCACACTGTAATAGTTGAACATTTGATATTACAAAATCACTCTTAAAACCGATGCCATTTAGGAAAAGTATTCCATATAATTAAAGATCAAAATTAGGAAGATAACCTTTAACTTACCAACAACTAATTGTATTCGTAACAAGTTTCGTTCACATTTAACTAGTGTAATATTGTATCTTCCGTTACATTTTTTTTATCCACAGACATTGTATCTTCCGTTACTTTTTTTTATTCACAGACTAGTATTCTCTACGAGAGAAGTAAGGGATCCACCATGAATTTAATAGTTGATATGAACTTTACATGAGATGTTCTACAACAAAAGTAAGTATACAATATTACCATAACCAGTGTAGATTGGTCGTGATCATGTGTCTCTTACTATTGCATATTATTGTTTTTTTTCTGTTAACACGTGCCATTGATAATTCAATTTATCTCTCATTTGTTTGATGGAATCACTTAACTTAATAATCTTTCATTATTAACGAGATTGCAACTTTACAATATATTTTACTTTTATTATTCTTTATTTATTGATCATTGTTTAACTCCCTAAATAGATTTTTGCCAATCGGATTACCGATCACGTAACCAAAAAGCTTATGAAATCTTGATTTAGGGCAGAAATCCAAAGGGTGACAACACTTGAAAAACAATCCATCTTATACCATATCCCGAAAAAGATGAACAATACAACAATCAATTTCAAAGGTTTTATTCCTGAATATAGTAAGATGGTATGGTGCGAACGCGATTGTTTGATACATATATAGAGAGATGTACTCCCAATAAGACAATCCCACGGATCCGACATGTATATTTTTTTTGGTATCACGTTGAAATCAATTCATTAAATATAAGTATTGTCATACCAATCATAAACATATATTTAAAGGCCTTATTCCGGACATGATCATGATTCACACAACAAATCCTACGACGATACATGCATTAAGAGAGCTATATCGGATGTGATCATTCTTGATATGAGATTCTAGATCGATACATACGTCTAGAAATCGAAATCCTAAAGCCGATACATACCTCGATCCAACACTTGTCTCTACCCGATGCGGTCGTTGCGCCTCCTTTCGATCACGGATCCGGGTTCTCCTCCTCGGATTCGACACCGCCTTCTCCTGCGATGACGAACGATGCCGGTAAAATAACCCTTCTTCTATCTCTCTCTAACTCTCTCTAGAATTGCAAGATGTGTAGACGAGTGGGGAAGAGCCCTTAGGGTTTTAAAGTTGAAAAGGAGAGGATTTAATCCATTAATTAAACCCACTTAATCCAAGATAATGCATTTGAAAATTTTTTCCTAAAAATAGGCATGCCGTTACAATCTACCACCCTTAAAAAAAATTCGTCCTCGAAATTTCTTAGTAGAGAGACATACCAAAAAGTTGTGGGTACTTCTCCCGCATTTCACTTTCCAGCTCCCAAGTAGCCTCCTCCTTTTGGTGGTGTTGCCAAAGGATCTTGACCATCGGAACTATGCGCCGACGAAGTTGATGATCTCTACGATCGATGATTCGTATGTGTTTCTCTTCAAAGGTCAAGTTCGGCTGAATATCAATGACCTCGTGCTCGATCACATGTGAAGGATCAGGAATGTACTTCCTCAGCATAGATACATGGAATACATCATGAAGTTTCGAGTATTGAGGTGGTAATGCAATACGATATGCCACTTCTCCAACCCGCTGCAGAATCTCAAAAGGTCCTATATATCTGGGAGTGAGCTTCCCCTTTTTGCCAAATCGTAAAACGCCCTTGGTTGGAGAGATCTTTAAGAACACATGTTCCCCAACCGCGAAACTCAACTCTCTTCTATGACGATCGGCATAAGATTTTTGCCTACTTTGTGCTGCCAATAATCTTTTTCTGATTAGATCAACACCCTGCTTACTTGTCTGAACAAGTTCCGGTCCTAGGATGTGCTTCTCGCCAACATCACTCCAGCATGAAGGTGATCTGCAAGGTCTCCCATACAATGCTTCATAGGGTGCCATCTTGATGCTCGAATGATAACTATTATTGTATGCAAACTCCACTAATGGAAGGTGTCTATCCCAGCTGCCCGCAAAATCTAAAGCACAAGCTCTCAACATATCTTCTAGTGTCTGGATGGTCCTTTCGGACTGACCATCAGTCTGCGGATGAAATGAAGTGCTAAACTTCAATTGAGTGCCCATAGCATCCTGAAAACTCTTCCATAAACGAGAGGTAAATCGTGTATCCCGATCAGATACAATTGATGCAGGAACACCATGCAAGCTGACAATTTCATTCACATATAATTCAGCTAGACTGTCTGTCGACTGATCCAAGCGGATAGGTAAGAAGTGTGCCGATTTGGTTAATCGGTCAACAATCACCCATATGGTGTCATAACGATGTTTTGTGGTCTTGGGTAGACCGGTGACAAAATCCATCGTTATGTGCTCCCACTTCCATTCAGGTATCTCCAAGGGTTGAACAGGTCCTGCAGGCCGCTGATGTTCAATCTTGATCTGCTGACATACCAAGCATCTAGCAACAAATTCTGCGATGTCATTTTTCATCTTCGGCCACCAAAAGTTCCGTTGCAGATCCTTGTACATTTTTGTTGTACCTGGATGAATAGTGTACATCGATCTATGTGCTTCATCCAGAATCTCCCGCCTTAATTCAATATCGCTTGGAATCCATAATCTGCTGCGGTACCTTATAGCTTCATCCATTCCGATGGTGAAATCAGAACCTTCCTTTTTTGATGCTTCTATAAATTTAGGAAGATCAGCATCTACTTTTTGTGCAGTCAAGATCTTCCCAATTATCTCTGGTTGAATGTGGAGCGCCGCAAATGATATCTTTCTTGATCCACTCAAGAAAGGCTTCCAATCTTCAAAATCCTTCATCATCTTCCATTGAAGTTTTAAACTAGCCAGTTTACCTTCCCACTTTCTACTCAATGCATCCGCTACGACATTTGCTTTTCCTGGATGATAATTGATGGCGAAGTCATAATCTTTTAGGAACTCTAGCCAGCGTCGTTGCCGCAAATTAAGTTCCTTCTGAGAGAAAATGTATTTGAGGCTCTTATGATCACTGAGCACCTCAAATTGTTCACCGTAAAGGTAATGCCGCCAAATTTTAAGAGCAAAGACTACCGCTGCTAACTCTAAATCATGAGTTGGGTAGTTCCTCTCTTGCGGTTTTAGCTGCCGTGAGGCATAAGCAATGACTTTCTCATTTTGCATGAGAACACACCCGAGTCCAGTGCCTGATGCATCTGTATACACCATGAAGCCTCCACTGCCTGATGGTAAAGCCAATACTGGAGCTGTGGTCAATCTCTGCTTCAATTCTTGAAAGCTCTGCTCACACTTTTCAGACCATACAAACTTCACATCCTTTCGAGTGAGCTTTGTTAATGGTAGCGATATCCTGGAGAAGTTCTGAATAAATCGCCGATAATAACCAGCCAAGCCAAGAAAACTACGGATCTCAGAAACATTCTTGGGTTGCCTCCAATTCATCACTGCTTCTACCTTGGTTGGATCTACCTCAATGCCGTCCTTAGATACCACATGACCAAGGAATGCGACTCTATTCAGCCAAAAATCGCATTTGGAGAATTTTGCATAAAGCTGGTGTCGCCTTAGAGTTTCGAATACAATCTGTAAATGTACTCGATGCTGCTCCGGATCGGATGAATATATCAGTATATCATCCACGAATACAATGACAAATTTATCAAGGTATTCTCGAAATACCCTATTCATTAGCTCCATAAAAGCTGCAGGAGCGTTAGTAAGACCAAATGGCATGACCAAGAATTCATAATGACCATACCTGGTCCTAAAAGCTGTCTTTGGTATATCCTCCTCTTTTATTCGGAGTTGATGATAACCCGTACGCAGATCAATTTTTGAGAAAGTTGTTGCTCCCTGCAACTGATCGAATAAGTCATCAATGCGAGGTAACGGGTATCTATTCTTCACGGTCACTTTGTTTAGACCTCGATAATCAATGCAGAGTCTAAGAGACCCATCTTTCTTTTTCACAAAAAGAACGGGTGCTCCCCACGGAGAAACACTGGGACGTAAAAATCCCTTATCTAACTGTTCTTGCAACTGCTTCTTTAGCTCCTCAAGTTCTGCAGGTGCCATTCTGTACGGAGCTTTGGAAATTGGTGCCGTTCCTGGGATCACATCAATTGAGAAATCAACCTCTCTATGAGGAGGTAATCCAGGAAGATCGTCTGGGAAGACATCGGCAAACTCTCTGACCACATCTAAATCTTCAAGACGTGCATGTGATGATTCAGTGTTAATTATACTAGCGAGGAATGCGATGCAACCTTCTGCTAGTAGTCGACTTGCTTGCAGGGATGAGATAATCAATCTTCCACCCTTACAGGTGCCTCGAATAACTATCTCCTCAGTATTTGGTCTACTCAGGACCACCTTCTTTTCACGACAATAGACCGCTGCATAATGCTCTCATAACCAATCCATTCCCAAGATGGCATCATAGGTTGTGATGGGTAATAATATCAAATTGGCAGTGAGGGTGTCTTCTTTTATCAAAATAGGTACGTCCTTTAAGTACATACCCGTGGCAATGATATCACCCATTGGTGAAGAAACTGTAAGTGCGTAAGGAAGCTCAACAGCTTCTAAACTTAACTTTCTCGCAAAAGCATTCGAGATAAAGGAATGCGTGGCACCAGAATCAAAAAGAACATGACATAAATGATTTTCAATTAGTAGAGTACCTTCCACCGTCGTGTTGGCACCTTCTGCATCCTCAGGAGTGATAGCAAAGACTCTTCCTGCTACCTTCTTTTTCTGTTCGAACGGTTTCTTCTGATCCTTGACATCTTTCTTGCAATCTTTCATGAAGTGACCCTTCTCTCCACACTTATAGCAAGTAATGGTTAGCTTGTAGCATTCTCCTGGATGCCTCCTACCACAATGCGGGCACACCTCAAATGTGTACTTCCTGTTTGCTGGTGCATCATCAGTCTTTGTCTTCTTGGCATTCGTTGCAGTGTGACGCCTCTTGTCGTTGAAGTTCGGCTTGTGAGGGCGCTTCCGAGGATTCGCTTGTTGTATCCTTCGGTATGCTGCATCGATCTCCACTGCTGCTGCAACCGCCTCAGATAAGGTCGTGGGACCTCTAGTCAGCACTTTCATACTTAGTCCCGCATTCAGGCCTTCTATAAACTTTCTAGCTCGCTGCTTTTCATTGGCGCAGATACCCTTGCCATACTTCTCCAATTCTTGAAATTTTGCTGCATATTCTTCGACCGTCATATCTCCCTGCCGGAGATTTATAAACTCTTGACGCTTAGCATCCTTAGCATGCTCAGGGATGTAACGCTCGGTGAAGCGCTCAACAAAATCATCCCATTTAATGACTGGAGTCTCAGAAAAGTGGATTCCCTTGCATGAAGTCCACCACTCCTTTGCATTGTCTCACAGACGAAATGTCCCAAAAATCACTTTCTTTTCTTCAGGACAATCCGTTGCCTCAAAAGTCAACTCCATCTCTCTAAGCCAATGTTCGGCTTTTTCCGGCTCATGCTCACCCTTAAAGGTGGGCGGATCGTGCTGAATGAAGGTCTTTAGAGTCAGTCCACCCGAGTTGGACGCCTGACTCTTCTGTTGCTGGGTCATTAGTGTCATTAACTCCAGCATCTGCCTCTGCATACCCATGACGGCCTCTTGGCTCGTCGATGAGTCGCGGTCTGCAATGGCTTCAATAGCACGTCGAGGAGCCATCTGATTCAAAATTGACAAAGGTCAATGGGTTGTGATACTAAATCTCTCTATCTATAAATCTTAGATCGCTAAGAAGTGTGGATATCCTATGCCCAGAGGAACTCTAGCTCTGATAACATTTGTAACGGAACGGATCGTGACAATCGGCGGAAGCAAGCGACAATTGATCTCACGACCGACCCGTTACCAAAATATCAACAAATGGCACATATGAGCAGAGAAAATAATATCTATTCCATAAATATCCATTCAAACTAGAGTTCCATTATTACAACTCTAAACTGGGAAATAGAAAATTAACTAATCTAGAATTTAAAAAGATAACAACTCGATAGTTCCTGTGGGCATATAGATATCCACTAGATCTTCATAAGATAAGCCGTACCACGCCAGGAATCTCAATGAGTCCGTAGCACGATCCAGAAAATATAATCAAGCTTGCTCTTCACCTGAAATTAACAAACATAATTTGTATGAGCCTAATGCCCAGTATGCATCGGGGTCCATGCATGGGTATTCTAACGGTCCTTGACCCGTTATAAAACATATACTTGGATTTTCATGTATACACATCATTTCGTGCCTAGATAATTCCCATGCATGTCTAAGTTCGATCCCTATCATGTTTAGTTTGGCTTCTTTCATAAACATGGGTATACATGTAAAGTAGGTAAATTGCATAAGTGGGCATAAAAAAATATTTATCTCTACTTGAGGGCATAATTCATAAAAATGCTAAGCAATTTACATACTTATAAAACATATAAACCACTTTACATATTAGCCCCCATGACTTCCTTGCATTTTTCATGATGGTTTTTCCTTATAAACCATTTTCTTGCACAACATTCATTTACGTATCTTTTATACGTTTTTAACCGCTGGCACTTGCGGTCCATGGCATGACATGACAGTGTAGCTACAACTGTAGAGGACTTAGCTTTTGCCTCTATGGTTCCTTGCAACCATACGCCCCTTGCGGCGTTGCCCCTTGCGGCAAATACGACCCCTTGCGGTCGACCATGTGACTCCTTATGAGTCTGTGCCTTAAATCTTCTTTAACTTTTAATTTTGATTTGATATTGTATGACGGGGAAAATAGCCCTATTAATTCAACGTGTTAATGAATTTGTCACTAACAGTTTATAAGCACACTGTAATAGTTGAACATTTGATATTACAAAATCACTCTTAAAACCGATGCCATTTAGGAAAAGTATTCCATATAATTAAAGATCAAAATTAGGAAGATAACCTTTAACTTACCAACAACTAATTGTATTCGTAACAAGTTTCGTTCACATTTAACTAGTGTAATATTGTATCTTCCGTTACATTTTTTTATCCACAGACATTGTATCTTCCGTTACTTTTTTTTATTCACAGACTAGTATTCTCTACGAGAGAAGTAAGGGATCCACCATGAATTTAATAGTTGATATGAACTTTACATGAGATGTTCTACAACAAAAGTAAGTATACAATATTACCATAACCAGTGTAGATTGGTCGTGATCATGTGTCTCTTACTATTGCATATTATTGTTTTTTTTCTGTTAACACGTGCCATTGATAATTCAATTTATCTCTCATTTGTTTGATGGAATCACTTAACTTAATAATCTTTCATTATTAACGAGATTGCAACTTTACAATATATTTTACTTTTATTATTCTTTATTTATTGATCATTGTTTAACTCCCTAAATAGATTTTTGCCAATCGGATTACCGATCACGTAACCAAAAAGCTTATGAAATCTTGATTTAGGGCAGAAATCCAAAGGGTGACAACACTTGAAAAACAATCCATCTTATACCATATCCCGAAAAAGATGAACAATACAACAATCAATTTCAAAGGTTTTATTCCTGAATATAGTAAGATGGTATGGTGCGAACGCGATTGTTTGATACATATATAGAGAGATGTACTCCCAATAAGACAATCCCACGGATCCGACATGTATATTTTTTTTGGTATCACGTTGAAATCAATTCATTAAATATAAGTATTGTCATACCAATCATAAACATATATTTAAAGGCCTTATTCCGGACATGATCATGATTCACACAACAAATCCTACGACGATACATGCATTAAGAGAGCTATATCGGATGTGATCATTCTTGATATGAGATTCTAGATCGATACATACGTCTAGAAATCGAAATCCTAAAGCCGATACATACCTCGATCCAACACTTGTCTCTACCCGATGCGGTCGTTGCGCCTCCTTTCGATCACGGATCCGGGTTCTCCTCCTCGGATTCGACACCGCCTTCTCCTGCGATGACGAACGATGCCGGTAAAATAACCCTTCTTCTATCTCTCTCTAACTCTCTCTAGAATTGCAAGATGTGTAGACGAGTGGGGAAGAGCCCTTAGGGTTTTAAAGTTGAAAAGGAGAGGATTTAATCCATTAATTAAACCCACTTAATCCAAGATAATGCATTTGAAAATTTTTTCCTAAAAATAAGCATGCCGTTACATCATGTAGAGCATTCTGTTACTGGTAATGAGATGATGACATTATCATGAACATTGTCATTTTTGTGAATGTCATGTAGCTTATGACTCTATAAAATAACTAAAACATGATGCTTTGTTATTCAAGAAAAAACGATAGAAATCATCATCTTCTTTTTTCCGACTCATTCAGTTAAGTTGGTCAAACTGAGTATAGTCGTCGAGCTTCAAATAAGAAGACCCATGTCAACAACACTATTGCCATTAGCGGAACCACCCTCACGAAAAAATGGATAAGTTGCTTTACTTAACCACATGTTGCATGGCATGTTTTCTTCTAATTCAGAAAAAGGATTAAGATATTGATTGGGGAGTCTGTGCAAAAATTTTATTTCCATACAACCGAAGGTAAATACACAAGAAGCATTTGCCACTGTGCATTGAGGTTGCAGAAATGGACATACATGCAAAGCATGAGTCGATCAATGATACTTCGGCATTGACATTGCAGAAATGGACATACATGCAAAGCATGAGTCGTGATACTTCTTTATTATTAAAAAAAACTCAACACATTATCATAAGTAGCCAACATATACGCCAATTCAGTGTAACTATTATGTTGAATTTGTAATATTTATGTGTGGCCACTTTAAAGGACTGCAGATATGAAAAAAATAACTAATGTGACAATTTTTAATAGATGGCTCAACGTGAGAAGGGATATTGTTGCTTCTGTCGTCGAGGTCGGCAATGAGCTTCAAGGAGAGGGCATTGGTGGAATATTCCTACAGATTTACAATGCTTAACTACTAGGTCGAATTCGAAAAGTATAACTAAATTGCTTGATCTTTTCCTTCCTAGAATCACAGATTATTGATTGCGATGGAAATGGTACAACCATTTTTCGAGGATCAATGGGTCATGTCCACAAAAAAGGAGATCAAAATGGAAGGCATAAATTAATTAACGCTTGCCTGTTATGTCTGATTCGAGTAGTATATCTTGATTTCTTACATATATTTAATTCTTTCCTAGGATGTGCAATTTGTATGGCCTTGAATGTTTTTATCAATTATCCATATCACTGCCCAGATTCATGCATCTCAAACATCGAATATTCACTAGATATGAAGGCATCCAACAGAACATATCAAAATATACATACCAGTCGTATTTTTTCCCCTAGGTTGACTTCTATATCTAGATGCAACAAGTTAGTCCTTGAACAACTTTTACCGAGTATCTTTTCCCGTGGAGAGCACGGGTTTCTACTAGTGTGTGTGTATATATATACACATATATACATATATACATATACATATATATAACATAAGAGCATTACTGTGAACTTTGTAATACATGATCATAAGTATCATAAGTGTTATTGTAAAGGTAAGATTGGATAATCTCCAAGGGGCTCAAGTGGGAAAAAACAACCCTTAGGATTGGCGAATAATAAATTATTTAAAAATGTCCAACAAAAATGGTGGATGGAAGGCTTATGACATTAAAGAGTTGCCGGACATAAATCTTTAATCGCATGTTGATCTTTTTTCTGAATTGACAGTAAGAATTTGAATGTTCGAATATTTGAGGATATATTTATGGAGTTTAATGGGGTTGCCCCCACACAGTTTCCGGTGTTTTTTTTATTTTTTTTGAAAAATATCGTCATGTATATTCATCCCTATATCCCTCCTATATGCCATTCGAATTTCGTCAGAAACAGAGACTCCTACGACCTCTATCGAAAGAGTCATTTTTTAATGGTAACATGATTTTTTAAATTGATACCATCTCGATTGAGGTCGTAGGAGTCTCTGTTTCTGACGAAATTCGAATGGCATATAGGAGGGATATAGGGATGAATATACATGATATTTTTCAAAAAAAATAAAAAATGCCGAAAACGACGCGGGGGCAGCCCCATTAAACTCATATATATGTCATCAAATCCTTATTTTTTTATATAAGATAAAGATGAGGATGCAAATATTTACGAATATTAAAATTATATTACCACATCCTCTAAAAAATAGTATTATTGTAATACAAATAATTGTATAAAATTCTCACTTTGAAAAATATTATAAAATCAAATCATTTTACATTGAGACTGTTGTGAGACAGGCAACAAGCTGCGCCACCAATCCCTTTTAGATGACAAATCCAATTCTTCGAAACACAACATCCAAAGACCTGGGAATCATAACATTGTTATGCATATTTTCTAGACCCTCTTAAGGAGCTCTACAATTCAGTCGCCAAGAATCCAAAGGTATTAAACTTAAAAGGGATGAAAACATGCTGATTGTCAATACATGTCTTCTCATATTTAGCAACTTTAGCTGAGACAACTTTCTGTTCAGCGTATCCTGCAATAAAATCACTTTTTATCATACCAACTAACGAAAACACTACAGTCAAATCAACACAAGCATGCTTTTCTCCAGCCTATTCAAAAATTAAAACATTTGCTGCAATATACATGTATGTATAAAAATAATATAAGGTATCTGATGAATCTACGATTCGCCATCTTTATTCATTTATTTTAGCTTAAAATCCCTTATAAAACACCTGCATATAACACTAACTCCATATTCTTACTAACTTGCATCTGTGTGTAAATATTATATACTTCTTACTAATTTTAACCTAAAATAAAAAAGGAAGACTGTATACAGGCTGACCCAAACCCCGAGAGAAGGTCAAGACTTGACCTGATCGACCAGAATAAAGTAGGGGAGATAGGGTTCTTAAGCAGAAAATCAAAAAAATGTGTGTGTGTTGTTGTAAATACTTCGCACTTATTTTGTGTATATGTGTATAAAACTAACACTAATTTATTTGTGCCTTAATGGACCTCAAATCAAATAACTTTCAAAACCAAAGTTGTAAATAAAAATGTGACCTACTTAATAAAAATAATTGCACAATTAAATCTTGTACAGAATAAAAGTAACCACACTTGGAAAATGCCACTAAGCATTAATTGAAAAATCAATTTTAGCTCCATATGAACTCAAATTGAACTAATCTCATTTCCATTGGATTCTAAATTAAATTATCTTTAAAATGGCTATGATTTCATAATTTTTGGAGTTACGAGTAAAAAGTTGGTTCTTCGGGGTGGTTTGTGCAATTTTCCCATGTATTTTGCAAATATTGTATTTGTATATATTTGTAAATTATTCTTACTAATTATTTAAAATAAAAATAAATAAATAAATAAAATTTTTAAAACAAAAAAGAAGAAAGAGCTAATTTCCTCATTTACCCTTGTATATAATGTCATATATGTATATAGTATATGTATATAGTGGCTATTTTTAATTAAATACCATACAAAAATAAAAAATAAAATTTTTTAAATCAAATAAATAAAGTGACGAAAATTCAAAAAAATTAGATAATTTTGTAAATACTTTTATCTCTCTTACTTTATCTCTTTTCATCTCTCTTATCTCTTCCAACAAAAAATTCAAAAAGTTCATTTCAATTTTCATCTCTCTTATCTTTATCCAAAAAAGTTCAAAAATCCAAATTTCATTCGATCTTTTTTATTTATATGGCTCCTTCTCCCTCATTTCAACTTGATCAATCTTTAGAGAGAGTAGCCCGATCTCCGAGAGAAAATTTCGTCGAGAATAGTGCCTAGCCTCCGAGCCGTCCGGTGACAGCGAGTCGGCCATGTCGAGGCGATCACAGTCCATTTCTGCTCCTAAGGTGAGATCTGTATTTTTCTTCTTATTTTATCTTAGTTTAATCGTAGTTTATTTTGTCGCATCTTTTTTATTCTATCATCATTTTATTCATCTAGATCTTAGAATCATCACCCACGATTTATTCCGCCACCGACTCGATTTTTTTTCATCTCATGTTCTTCATCTCTCCACGTTCTATTCTATCGTCCACGATCTCTCAACTTTGGCCGCGTACGGTGCTCGGAGATCGGATTCGATTCTCCCATTTTTCGTCAGATTCTCGTTCATTTTTCTATTTGTAAATAAATAAAAAAATAAAAAAATTATTTATTTTTTCCCTCACATTTGTTTGCAGGATCATAAAAAAACAAAAAAATAAAATAAAATAAAAAATTTCTATATATTTTTTTAATTATTATTTTTCGGATTTACAAAAAAAACTAAATTTTTTTATTTCTGTTTATATCACAAATAATAAAATAATTACAAAAAAAATTATGAAAAAAACAAAAAAAGAAAGGGGATGGCTGCCTTCCAGGTGTCGCCGCCCCTCGAGCTCCGCCCTTGCGCCTCGCCCTCCACCGTGGCCCGCGCCGCCTCTCCGTTCAGTCGACGCTGATACGCCACCAGATCGACGCACAACGGCGACTTCACCCTCCTCACCGCCCGCGCCTCCAGGTCGACCCGTCGCTCGTAGCCAACGACCGCCCCTGGCTGCCTCTCCGGGTCGACAAGCGCACGGCTCCGTCGTACACCGCCCTCGAGCCACCCGATCTACAGCAGCACCTCCCGTCCACCGCGCCTTCCAGCGCAGCCCCACTCGACGCATCCAGCGGCCGCGTCCTGTCCTTGTGCCAAGCCCGCTCGTCGGCGATCTCGGCCGATCCTCCATCTCCTTGGCGGCGGTCCTGCCCTTGCGCAACCCCCTTGCGTGGAGAAGAAGCAAGGGGCGGCGGCCACTCCTCCTCTGGCCTCTTGCCCCTTTACTTTGAGAATGAAGGGTACCAAGGAACCCTAAGTTTTAAAATAAAGAATTGGTGAAACTGCAAGCAAACCCTTGGATATTTTCGAAATTGCGAAGGAGCCCTTGCTAGTTCAAGAATTATAAAATCAGCAAAATTTCATCAAAGACCCCAGAAGATTCCAATTGGCAAAGAAGCCCATCCGGAACCTCAAGCATGTGCCACACACATAATTTAGTGGTAAAATTGCGCATTCTTCCCTTTGTTTATTTCTATTATTTATTTGATGCAAAAACAAAACTTATTTACATTTTAGTCCTTATTCTCAGACATTGCATGATTCTTCTATTGAAATAAATGTTTTTATTAGGCCAAAAATTATGACAAAATTATGTTATGTTCCTGATGTGCATATCCATTTAACATAAAACTTTCATTGCATTTTGATTTCATTTATTATATTTAAAAAATAAAAAACAGTGATATTTTGTCTTCTCGAAATTCAAAAATTCATAAAAATTTGAAAATAACTCCGAAAATTCCAAAAAATTAGGGTAGTTTTATTTCACTGTCTTTTAATTTGTACGCAAATTTCACGCATTAATTTATTATAAAACTCAAAAAATCTAAAAAATACTAAAAATATTTTAAAAATCATAAAAAATCCTACAAAAATCCAAAAATTATCATTTCAGTTCCTGTTTGTAGATAATTACTTCTACTTTATTATAAAAATAATTTTTAGGAGTTTTGGGCACTTAAAATATTTTTAAGTTGCAAATTACTCTAAGCCTGTACACATTTTTGCATTTTCTTACTATCTGATTTTTAGAAAAATAAAAAAAAAACATCTAAAAATTCCACAAAAATTCTCAAAAATGTTTCAACACTTGTAAAACCCAGAAATATTTTCTTTGGATTTTTCTGAGTATTTTTGATAAATTGAAAAATTACAAAAAGAGTTGGTGTGCATATTTTTTGTGCTTGTGCATATTTTTGAAAATTTAAAAAAATTTGCAAAATCAAAATCACTAAAAATTTGAAAATCGGAAAATATAAAAATAGAAATAAAAAATTAAAAAAATAAAATAAATAAAAAATCACAAAAACCAAGGATAGTTGTCCTTTGAGATTCTTGTTTTCTCTTAATTGATTTTTGATTAATTGAATAACCCTCCGGAATTGTAGCCTCCCTGAGTTCGACCCTGTCCGCTATACAGGTTAATAAAGAGCAAAAAAAATAAAAAAAATATAATTGTTTGTTTGTCACGAGATTTTTGGGGACAAGAACGACACTTTTACCATTAATTTCCGTCCTCGAGAAAAACGTGATCAACAAATAGCGTTGTTGCCGGGGAGGCACGACGAGGGTAGTTGGGTTTCTCTTTTGACCTGTTATTCTTGGTTGTAAATATCTGTTTACATTCTTGCTATTCACTTCATTGTTTATATCCAATGCATTCATTTCATTTTTTTCTCTCGTATTTGATAATTGTGTTTCTTACACATTCTCTTTTCCTTTTCTTGCGAGGGCCCGTAGAGCCGAGGAGGCGATCGTAGGAGAGCCGAAGCACCCAAGTGACGTGAAGGCGTCTTGATTCTTCACCAAACCGTAGGATAGCGTGAGTAGAGGAGAAGAAGAAGTGAATGAGAAGAAAGAGAGAGAGAGTTTTTTTCTTTTCTAGCATTTGAACTCTGTAAACAGACATTCATTTGTTGCGGGGTCTGTTTCGCCAAGTACCGGTGCACTTGGGGGACCTCACCGATTATGTTTTCATCGCCTTATTTTTCTTTGTTTCCCGCGGATTTCATGAGCCACCTATTGATTTCTTTAATTAATTTGCTTGAGCTAGGTAATTAATTAGGTCCAAACACCCTAAACAAGAATTTCTGTGCCTATAGAGTAGAGCGTAAGTTGGACTTAGTCAAATCAACTTGTTCTTGCCCGTTAATAGAAGTTATCATTTAGGACGGTTCACTTGCATCATATAGGTTAGTTTATTTTTCTGTATTTAAAGTTTGCGCGGATCACTTGCATGTAGAGTGCTGGAGACAAGGTACGCATCTCTAACCCCTGCATGCATCATCATTTTTAATCGTGCATTGGCATTTCCGATCTCCTTCCTTGTTTTCACTCACATAAGTTAAAGAGAAAATTGGACACTCGCTAGGCGATTCTTTGAAAATATTTTAAGCGTGATAACTGCCTAAAATTTGGGACTACTAAAGAAAATTTGATCCTAAAAAAACATAAGGAAAAATCATTGTTTTGGGGAGAGTAACCCCCTCATTGTATTTGTTTTAACTTGCTCGCGTACACACTAAGGTTAGTGCCCAAATCCCATAATTCAACCTAAGCGTTTGTACAATTCTTGTTATCATTACCTAACTCTAAAATAGACAAGATTAAGAGACCAAACCTTCACGGTCTTCACATTGCGTTGAGTTGGTGAATTGGGGGTTTGTATTGTGTTTGATTGCTTGTGTGCATACTAGATCCTGCTGTGCATTTGTGCCTTTGTCTCCATATCTTTTGACTTGACCCTCGTGCTCTCTCATCTTTTCTTTCGAAGATGGCCGACTGAAGTTATTTTAATCCAATCTTCGCAGATACCTTGTACTCTCCAGATGATCCACCTTCCTTTTTCCATGAGGATTTTCCTCTTGATTTTTGTGCATATCTGCCTAACCCATTATTTCAAGAGTCGGAGGACCTCGATTCTAACCCACCCCCACCCCACTCACCCGATCATAGGATTTTGGAGTCACCTTGCATGGTTTCCACACTCGAGAAATTGAACCAGATGATGGAGCACATGAATTCGAGGATTTCCAATCTATTGAATATAAATAAGAGCCAGAACGTTTTTCCACTATTTGAGGATATTGATTCACTTGAGAACAATCATGAGAGATTGAATTCACCCAAAATACAAAAAAATGAAAAAATTTCAAAAATCCAAAAAGAATTCAGGAGACACGTTGTTGATTCATTTTGTGAGGAGAGGACCCAAATGCCCGATCATTTACCCACACAGCCATGTCCCAACCTTGACCCTGAGGATGCCACTGTACAGACTTCTCTTGACAATCCTCGTGTATATGCTGATTCTGACCTCCTCCCTTATATGGATGAGGTCTAAAAATTCAAAAAAATATTAACTAAATCCGAAGTGGTGGCCACCCTTCATGAGATCATTAAAGCCCCACTTCAACAGGTCATGACATATTTATCTACTCCTCAACACAAGAAGAGAAAGCGAAGGCGAAGATTTGAGCGTTACATTTTGACCATGGCCACTGCCTACGCCATCTCTCATCGTCCGTATTTTAAGAAAGGGAACACTACCACACCTCTTGTGAATTGCTCAATATCTGACTATTCTTGTGATAACACTCTCCTTGACGGCGGTTCGTCAATCAATATAATAGCCTTCTCTATGGTACAGTCTCTTCATCTTGGACCTCTCAAGAAAACCAGGATGTTAGTTCAATTTGCTGATGGATCTATCAAGAGGCCGAAGGGTATTCTAGAAAACGTTGTCATTCTCATTCAGGGCATGAATTTTACTTTGAATTTTGTTTTAATGCCCATGGAGACCTCCACCCCTATGGAGCACCCTCCAATCATCCTGGGACGACCTTTCCTCGCCTCTGCGGGAGCCGTTATTGATTATGGTTCAGGAGAGATTCGCTTTCGTTCTGATGTAGGGAGCGATGTGTTAATCACTACAATACTACTGTCCAGAGACCAACATCTCATTAGAGCCCGCCCGTGTTAGCCAACCCCAAGGAATTTGACCTCGATGATAATATCATAGATTCTTGTTATATGTTGGATGATAATGAAACCCAAGAATTCCTCTTTAAGGAGTAAAACTCGGAAAGCATAGACCTTGGAGTTCCCCCTTCTGGTATGTGGCGATGCATTGATGACATCCGTAGAATTTACACGATAGACACCCTAGAGCAGAAGTAGACTCTGAGACTAGACAGGACGGACATGATTTGACTACTTTCACTGATAAGTCTGTTCCTATTCACCCTGATTCAGATGAGACCAATCGGGCAAAATTTGATTTGATTGCTTTTATAAAGGAATTTGGGCCTTTTGATAAAGATGATGATCCAGTAGAGGCTCGTCAGGCTGAAATTGATCCTACTTTTTTCGACAATGATTTCGAGACATTTTACTTTAATGTTTGCGAGACTTCCCAGGCAGGACATGCACAATCTGAAATCGCTGAGGATATATTCTTGGTCGATCCGACTCAGTTTATGTCTAATGATGATCCCAATATCGACCTATACCTTATCAAATCCATACCTCAGCGGTCCCGCAAGAAGGTTCGTTTTCGACCTTCTCAACCTTTGTAAATCCAGTCCTCTTGTATATCCTTTCGTTTCGCTCTTTCTTCTCTCGTTTTATCATTCACCCCTTTTCCGTGTGTATATATGCTATACTTAGGATGTGCTTTATCCTAAGTACAGGGGGTGAAGGATTTGTGTTGTTCATATTCGTCCTGTTTATCACCCTTGTTGTTGTTGCCTATACTTAGGGATACTCTACCCTAAGTATGGGGGGGATGATGTTGTTCATATCATGTCTTTGTGAGTCTGTACATTCTCTTCATCGATTTTTCCCTTTGTACATTCTACTATACTTAGGATTACTTGATCCTAAGTATGGGGGGATCACCATTCTCGTCTTTTTATCTTTTCTTTTTGAGTCGTTGTAGCATAGGAGTCTTTTCACCTTTCTATACTTAGCATGAGTTATGTCTTCCTTTCTCGCTCTCTGATCACTATGAGGACATAGTTCGAGCTAAGTATAGGGGGGTGTCATATATATTGTATATATACTTTAGACATTACTCGTACTTTTAAATATGTTTATTTGGGAGGATATGTATATAATTTTGTAAAATCCACGTGTGTAGAAAAAAACAACAAAAAAATAAAAAAAAATAAAAAAAACAAAAAAAACCCCCAAAAAACACACACACAAAAAAACAAAAAAAACTTGTATATATTACTAACCCTTTTCCCTTTTTGAAAAAAAAACTACAAAACCAAAAATCTATAAAAACTTGCATAATTAAAAAACACTCTTTGCATTGTGCATATTTTCTTGCATTTGCATGTGCATTTTTCAGGATAGTATTGACATTTAAACTATGTCTGGAATAAAATCGAAGAATGGAGCTTAGTTGGACCTTAATCCACCTAGTTCTTAGAGGAACTTCACCGAGAAAGAGGATTTTAGAAGCTTCAGGTCTTTGTCTTAATTCTTTGAGTTCCACATGACAACGTGCAACATTTGACTCTTAGTGTCTAACCTGGTCTCTTCATTCTGGGTACAACTCTGGAATAGGGAATCAATTTGTACTCTCGCACTATGCACTTAGCTCAACTCAGACGAGATGTTGGAAGACTATGTGAGTTTCTTTTCTGGTAGTGTAGAAATATAAAGATCAGAGTGCGGGTTGAAATAAAGCTTCGGAAAAGGGATGGACGACTGGGCGCAATTTCTTCTAAGACCCCAAAACATGTACGGAAACAAAAGATTCTATATCCGTAGGGGGACAACAAGATCCAAGCAGAATCACCAAAAATCCAAATATAAAGAAGCCACTACCAAATAAATATCTGACCAAAAAAGATCCAAACTTCAAGAAACCTGCAGATATTGGTGAAGACTCGGCTACACTGGCCAGCTTCACAAGGAGAGGTGACTACACTGGCCATCCTCCAGTTCTTTTCTCCTTCTTCTAACTTCTTCCCTAACTCGATTGTGAACACAACACGACAGCCCTTAGAAGGAAGTACCTGACTCCCCGAGGACGAGTTGCTGGAGAGTAGATTTGCATGGTAGTCCGACATTCTGGATGGGAAGAGCTAAAACCTTTCTCACACATGAGTCGATTGTTCAATGTCGATTGTTCAATGTTCATAGGGTATACTTTGGGAAGAGGATTGATCTAAGATGACTTTTGAGTCGAAACTGTGACAATGATGTGTAGAACTTGAAGGCTGTCGATTTTAAAATTTTAAGTCTCACAGAAGTTCCGACACACTAATAATCCAAAGGTCCGACAGAGCTCCACACTACAATTTTATGAAGATAAATTTAGTACTCAATATTATCCTACTTTCTTTATTTTCCATTTCTTTTTCTTTTTCTTCACTTATTCTTTCAAATAAGTGTTTGCTAAGGGACTAGCAAAGGTAAAGCATAGAGGGATGATGAATCTACGATTCATCACCTTTATTCATTTCTTTTAGATTAAAATCCCTTATAAAATACCTGCATATAACACTAACTCCATATTCTTAATAACTTGCATCTGTGTGTAAATATTGTACACTTCTTACTAATTTTAACCTAAAATAAATAAATAAAGAAAGAAAGGAAAAATAAAGAAAAGAAAAAGGAAGACTGTATACATGGTGACCCAAACCCCGAGAAAAGGTCAAGACTTGACCTGATCGACTAGAATAAAGTAGGGGGAGATAGCGTCCTTAAGAATAAAATAAAAAAATGTGTGTATGTTGTTGTAAATACTTCGCACTTATTTTATGTATATATGTATAAAACTAACACTAATTTTATTTGTACCTCAATTAACCTCAAATCAAATAACTTTCAAAACCAAAGTTGTAAATAAAAATGTGTCATGATTAATAAAAATAATTGCACAATTAAATCTTGTACAGAATAAAAGTAACCACACTTGGAAAAAGCCACTAACACTAATTGAAAAATCAATTTCGGCTCCATATGACCTCAAATTTAACCAATCTCACTTCCATTGGATTCTAAATTAAATTATCTTTAAAATGGTTACGATTTCATAATTTTTGGAGTTACGAGTAAAAAGGTGATTTTCCAGGGTGGTTTGTGCAATTTTCCCATATATTTTGTAAATATTGTATTTGTATATATTTGTAAATTAGTCTTACTAATTATTTAAAATAAAAATAAAAAAATAAATAAAAATTTTAAAACAAAAAAGAAGAAAGAGCTAATTTCCTCATTTACCCTTGTATATAATGTCATATATGCATATAGTATATGTATATAGTTGCTATTTTTAATTAAACACCATAAAAAATAAAAAATAAAAAATAACATTTTCTTAATTCAAATAAATAAAGTGACGAAAATTCAAAAAATTAGATAATTTTGTAAATAGTTTTATCTCTCTTACTTTATCTCTTTTCATCTCTCTTATTCTTCCACCGAAAAATTCAAAAATTCACTTCAATTTTCATCTCTCTTATCTTTATCCAAAAAATTCAAAAATCCAAATTTCATTCCATCTTTTTTATTTATGTGACTCCTTCTCCCTCATTCCAACTTAATCAAACTTTAGAGAGAGGAGTCCGATTTCCGAGAGAATTTCGTCGAGAATAGTGTCTAGCCTCCGAGCCGTCCAGTGACAGCGAGTCGGCCTTATCGAGGCGATCACAGTCCATTTTCGCTCCTAAGGTGAGATCCGCATTTTTCATCTTATTTTATCTTAGTTTAATCATAGTTTATTTTGTCGCATCTTTTTTATTCTATCGTCATTTTATTCATCTAGATCTTAGAATCATCATTCATGATTTATTCCACCACCGACTTGAATTTTTTTTTCATCTCATGTTCTTGATCTCTCCATGTTCTATTATATCGTCCACGATCTCTCAACTTCGACCGTGTACGGTGGTCGGAGATCGGATTCGATTCTCCCATTTTTCGCCGGATCCTCATTCATTTTTCTATTTGTAAATAAATAAGAAAATAAAAAATTATTTATTTCTTTTTTCCCTCACATTTGTTTTGTAGGATCATAAAAAAACAACAAAAAATTAAAAATAAAAACAAAATAAAAAATCTATATCTTTTTTAAATTCCTATTTTTCAGATTTACAAAAAAATAAACAAATTTTTTTATTTCTGTTTACATCACAAACAATAAAATAATTACAAAAAAAATTATAAAAAAAGAAAGGGGACGGCTGCCTTCCACGCCCCCCCGAGCTCCGCCCTTGCACCTCGCCCTCCACCGCGGCCGACGCCTCTCCGTTCAGTCAATGCCGATGCGCCACCAGATCGTCGCACAGCGGCGGCTTCACTCTCCTCGACACCCGTGCCTCCAGATCGACCCGTCGCCCGTAGCCAACGACCGCCTCCGACCGCCACACGCGCACGGCTCCGCCGTACACCGCCCTTGAGCGACCCGATCTGCAGCAGCACCTCCCGTCCACCGCGCCTTCCAGCATGGCCCCGCCGCCTCGATGCATCCAATGGCCGCATCCCATCCCTGCGCCAAGCCCGCTCGCCAGCGATCTCGGCCGGCCCTCCATCTCCTTGGCGGCGGTCCTACCCTTGCGCAACCCCCTTGCGTTGAGAAGAAGCAAGGGGCGGCGGCCACTCCTCCTCTGCCCTCTTGCCCCTTTACTTTGAGAACGAAGGGTACCAAGGAACCCTAAGTTTTAAAATAAAGAACTGGTAAAAATGCAAGCAAACCCTTGGATATTTCTGAAATTGCGAAGGAGCCCTTGCCAGTTCAGGAATTATAAAATCGGCAAAATTGCATCAGAGACTCCAGAAGATTCCAAATTACAAAGAAGCCCATCCGGAACCTCAAGCACGTGCCACACACATGATTTAGTGGTAAAATTGCGCATTCTTCCCTTTTTTTATTTCTATTATTTATTTGATGCAAAAACAGAACTTATTTACATTTTAGTCCCTGTTCTCAGACATTGCATGATTCTTCTATTGAAATAAATGTTTTTATTAGTTCAAAAATTTTGAGAAAATTATGCTATGTTCCTGATGTGCATATCCAACTAGCATAAAACTTTCATTACATTTTGATTTCATTTATTATATTTAAAAAATAAAAAACAGTGATATTTTGTCTTCTTGAAATTCAAAAATTCATAAAAATTCTAAAATAACTCCGAAAATTCCAAAAAAATTAGGGTAGTTTTATTTCATTGTCTTTTAATTTATATGCATATTTCACGAATTAATTTCTTATAAAACTTAAAAAAACTGAAAAATATTAAAAATCTTTTAAAAATCATAAAAATCCTACAAAAATCTAAAAATTATCATTTCAGTTCCTGTTTGTAGATAATTACTTCTACTTTGTTATAAAAACAATTGTCAGGAGTTTTGGGCATTAAAATATTTTTAAGTAGCAAATTACTTCAAGTTGTGCACATTTTTGCATTTTCTCACTGTCTGATTTTTAGAAAAACAAAAAAATCTGAAAATTCCACAAAAATTCTAAAAAATATTTCAAAACTTTTAAAACCAAAAATATTTTCTCTGGATTCTTCTTAGCATTTTTGATAAATTAAAAAATTACAAAAAGAGTTGGTGTACATATTTCTTGTGCTTGTGCATATTGTTCGTTTTTGAAAATTTAAAAAAATTTGCAAAATCAAAATCACTAAAAATTTGAAAATCGGAAAATATAAAAAATAGAAATAAAAATATAAAAAATAAAAAATGAAAAATGACAAAAACCAAGGATAGTTGTCCTTTGAGATTCTTGTTTTCTCTTAATGATTTTCGATTAATTGAATAACCTCGGGGATTGTAGCCTCTCTGAATTCGACCATGTCCGCTATATATGTTAATATGTAGCAAAAAAATAAAAAATATAATTGTTTGTTTGTCACGAGATTTTGGGGGACAACAACGACACTTTGCCATTAATTTCTGTCCTCGAGAAAAACACGATCAACTGTATCTTAAATATACATGTATCATATGGAATACATGTGATATAACTATATTAAATATATTTATGTCATAGTAATTATTCCAAATATTGGTAAGAAAAGAGATAAAATTATTTTATACCGGTTAAAAAATTTACAACTATTTGTGTATTAAAAAATATATTTATATTACAAATATTGTGAATTAAAACAATATATTTATATTTACACATATTTAAACTATCGATATTTGCTAGGGCCCGTTCGGTAGGAGAATAAGCAGGAATAAGGATGGGGAATAAGGGGAATAAGGGTCTATTCTCCGTTCGGCTGGAGGATAAGAATAAGGAGAATAAGGTGAAATAAAGGTAGGTAAGGTGGAATAAAGATAGGAATAAGAGTGAAATAAGATAGAAATAATAGGGAATAGTCGTACCACGGAGAAGCGTGTTGGGAGCTTATTCCCTTTATTCCACTCCGCCTTATCCTCCAAACGAACGGGGCCTTAAAGTGGATACGGATACCAATCAAAATCTCCATAAAACAATTGAGGTGGCGGGTTATATTTTATTCCTAATTGACATTGTTGGGCATTTCTACATTTGTGTTCGGTCAATGCGCTACGGTGACCTTGCGCCACGTGGCAGTTATATATTGACCAAGTCATCAAAGCAGGGTCAGTTTCCACGAGGCCCCACATGGATCAGAAACATGATCCGCAGACCATACCAACGGCCAAGGACCAAATTGAAAACCGACAATTAATGAGGACATATTAGTAATTCCCGTCGCACCTTTCTCCCGACCACACAGATTGGGGGGGGGGGTGCGGAAATTTACACTATGTGACAACACTTTGGCTTGTTTTGAATTTGGTACTTAAATAATAGAATATCGTGATAGAAACCCCTCGGCAGGTGATTTTCCCAAGAATTTCAAAAATAATATATGCAGATTGAGAGTTTTTTACTCATAAATTAATTTCTGGTGGAACGACTTTCCCGTCAATTACTGAAGAGGGTTAACGTCGGATAAACGTAAGACGTTGCTTTAATTTTTTTACCACAGTTAAAAAATTTTACCTAAAAAGGCTCGCAGTTAAAACTTCGTTTATTAGAAACTAATTAAGAGGTGTCTAGAAAAAAGTATCACTTTTATCTCAAGTGGATGATACTGATCAACAATGTGGATTGCTTGAAGATAAAAAGGAAATCACACTTGTTTATTTTTTAAGTTGTAAAGAGCCAATAAGATAGAGAAAAGAGGGGCTAGAAGGTTAGCAGCCACAAAAATTGCCAAGAGGATCCATTGGAAGATAAAGACTTGGTGTTCATATATATGAGATTTGCAAGATATCCAATCCAATCCATTGAAAATATTCATAAGCAATGGACATCCATCTTTTAAATCTTAAATTCGACACCTGCTCCCAGTTATCCATCTAATTGTGGTTGAGGATGCAATGGACCAATTGAAACAACATGTTGGGGTATAAACAAATAATTCGTCATCAACTACCGCGTTGTACATGAAGAAGACACACAATGTGATGGTGGTTGGTCGTCTCTCACGAACACCGTAGAAGAAACTTTAGTAAAAAAAGGAACAAGTATAATTCTATTTGTTTCCTTGCTTTCTCCGTCCCTCCGTCCCCCCCCCCCCCCCCCCCATTCTCGCTCACTTTTGTCTTCTCCTCTGGTGTACTGTTGGTAGTAGTGCTTTCAACATTCGATATTAGTTTAAGTACAAGATCCATAATATTGTTCATAAAAGACTCTACATGAAATGCAATTCAATTCCTGTTATGAAATAGGAGTTCACATCCTTTCCAATTTCCAATCCTACTGTTACTCATAATTCCTAACAGCCTTCCCACTAACTTGAATACCATCATGATGTCTACATCCTCTTGAGTCCGCATTGGTCTCTCTTCATCATATGCAAATTCCTTCTCAGAAGTTGTCAATGCAACCACATATATTGTCGAGTGCTATATTTGAGGGGGAAAATTCCTTCCTTTCAATGCTATATTTGAGGAAAAATATAAACTCTCATGACTTGTATCAAAATTTTAGTTAGTTTAAAATAAAAATAAAATTAGATTATAAAATCATGAAGTATATTTTTTAAAAGTTTCTAATTGAATAAATATAAATAAAGGGTTCATAAACAATGATACAAAATTGGATTTATAATCGTAACTAAGTCCCCAATTGTTATGCTATAAAAAATAGCCTCAATATGCACCCTCTTAGGTATATTTGCATAATTCAATGTTGTGATTAATTTCTAATGGAATGCCACACATATCTTGTGACAAGAAAATGTGACATCATCCGTTAATAAAGAGACTTGCTGCATACTTCGTGCAACTGAGATGTTGATAACTTGCTACAATCCTTTTGTATTTAAAGTCCTGCAAAAAATTAGAACTCTATCATCTACACAACCCTTCCCTCGAGCTTGTGCCCCTTCTTCAATATTCTCTTTCCTCGCATCACCATGTGTGCTACTCTAATAACTATGAGAAATCCCACTTCAGTGACAAGTCATTGTACTCATGACTTGATCATTCACAGTAAAATCAATTTTTTTGGCTTTAGGCATGTGTCTGGCTCCACTCAGAGTTCTTATTACCTCGTTAAGCATGAGAAATTATATTGATTCAACTCTTTTGACATAGTTAACCTCTCCAATACTGTTTTTGAGATCCTCCATCTCCTTCCGTTCTTCTCCATCATCATCTCTGATTTCTTCTCTACTATCTGAAGAGCTTTCAGAAGCCTCTTTGACATGAGTATATTCTTCTTCTACTAGTAGCATAAAATGAAGTCAATTTCCTTGTTAAAGAGCCCTCTGGAGAATGAGTAACCTCCATGTGAACTATGCCATATGATCTACATGGTATGGCGTGATCCTCTTCTACCATGAATCACTCAACACTTTCATTGAACAAAATCTTCATTCATTGCCTTGAAAATGGTGAAATTTTTACCACTATTTTCAAGATCTAAAAAATCAAAGTGGAATCCTCTCAATGAAGACCGTCCAACTCGTCCAAAGAGTTAAAAACCTTTATCTGTAATCATTCATCACCTCCATCAAACTCAAAATATCAACCTTAACATTGGGTACATTAAAACTCAAAATTAGTTGACTTACCAAGAAGTATCAATCAACTGGTCAATTACTCAAATGTAATCATTAAGCAAGTAACCATTGAAATAAATATTGGTGAAGACAATAGTAAACTATTTAAAGTTATCTGTTAATTAAATCAAAATCATACAAATTAAAATCTAGTTAGTTATATGTTTTGATCTGATAGCTTGAGTTAAGTTGTAGATGAGTGTCATGCAAAATTCATGAGTTTAACAATGCACTCTCTTATAAAACAATTTATAAAAGCACTCATAATGTGATCTTTTCTTGATACTCATGATAATAGTTTTGTCTTCCCTTTTCATCATGTCTTCATGTCGATGTAGCTTCTTAGCTCCATCAGCTTCTTCGCCATTTGTTATTTCCCCATCAATTTCTTAGTTTTGTATCTATCATGTAGATATGGTATATTGTATAGGTAATAATTTATTTAATCATAATTAACAATAGTTAACTATAATTCTTGAATAATTATTAGATCAAATCATTGTTGATAATCACAAAAATAATAATTGTAATAAGATTGTAGAACCTATTTCACAATTATTCCAATTACGTATAAGTCGAGGGTGAATATGATGGATATAACTGAAAAATCAAAATTTTAAATGCTAGAAGCAAATAATGAAAATTAGGTTTATCATCATTATACTAATTTTACACTTGATATTGACTGCCTAAGGATGGATAATGAAAACTCCATTTTCGAAAGCTAAAAAATAGTCTTGTGGAGGAGCGTGACCCCGTGTCAAAACCAAAATATGCGCGAATGCATTTCACGAACAGATTGAATAAGGCGAGTCGATTTTAAGTTTAAGGTTGCCATCAAAGTCTAACTTTAATTCATCAAAATTTAATATTTAGCAACAAGTTTTTGGTAATACTCAAAAACTTTGATAGAAGAAGAAAATAAAACTATTTTACATGATCTTTGCAATGCATTCTTCATATTACCCTAAAATTGTAGTGAAAAAAAACATCACATAATTTAAAAATATGAAATCAAAGATGCAAACTCCATAATCTAGAATGTCTCCACAAACTAAAGAAAGAAGCTTCAAAAATATTCATAATGTCTTAAAAATCCAAATAGGAGTCGTACCTCGAGAGATCAAATGTTATTTTCTAGATCTTGGATATAGAAGCAACTGTTAATAATGTTTTGTCTATCGAAGGTAGCTTCTTCATATAATCCGTTGGTATTATAGAAGGTACTTAGTCACGAAGAATGTTGAATCATATATCAAGTCTAGTACAAGTAGCCTATCCTTAAGTATAATTGACTTTATTGCTAAGAATTAATTGGGATTCTACTTAATGTTGGGCCTTATTTTTCATTAGATGTCCATGTGTTTTGTAGTGGAAATCGGATCAACTATCATGTTAATATATGTAACGTCCCGAGCTTAGGTCCCCGGTCCGTTATCGAGAACAACTAGTCCTGACAAGTTGTTGGGTTCAGACCCAAATGGATCAGTTGACGACCATCTAAAATGCTTAAGGTCAAGTTGTCAAGTAGTAATCATTATCACTTATTACTCACTCTCACACTTGTAAGCTTTAGATGTTGGACTATGTTTGGAGGTATAGATGTTACATTATATTACAATTATGAATGATAAATGAAGTGGACTCATGATCATAATAAGAATCAGGATATCTCTAATAGTAGGATTATAGGCCATATGTTTAGGCTATATATTGAGGGAGTGGTATATAACACCACAAGATAAGATAACAAAGAGAGAGTAAGAGATGAGAAGGTGGAAATGAACAAAGAAACTTGTATTTGTTCTTCTTAATGGATTTTCTTCTTTATTAACTATAAGAGGTGACCGACCACTGTTATATCCTATGTCGTCTTCAACATGTGATTTTATTATGGTTGGTTATACAAAATATGGTGTTGGGATCAAAAACTAGTATCCGAAAGAGGTTTAACATCACAAATAAGATGCGATGAAATAGGTGTGCATCCTTCAAAAGCTGTAAAAAATTGAAAATTTTAATTCATTCTTTGCAAGAAAGAAAAACATTATGCAATAGTGTTTTCAAACTTCAGACATTGCAAAAACTATGAAACGTAAGATTTATCTATTTTTAACATCATATTACATTACAGATTATTTTGAGATTGTGAGGTTAATTACTTGTTTAAATAGTGTACCATGATTACATATTATTCATATCTATGGACGAAAAAGAACTTATCATATATTAAACAACCATGGGATGCATATAGTATGTGATGGAATGATCATACATTATGATTACATCATTTGTTATATTTTAATATAGTATATATTTTTATCCTCAAAGCTATAGAAAAAAATAGAGACAAAACTCGCTCATCTCCGACCTTCTTATAGAATGTATCTCCCACCCGGATTAGAGTAAATAAAAAATATTTATAAGGATAATAATTCTACAGCCCTTCAACTAAACAAAGAGAGGTTACAGAGAAATTCACACAACACTTGAGGGGCATCTATTGCAATTAACCTCTCTCGGACAAGGGCGGTGAGAGCACTCCGTGGGCCTTTTCTCCCCTCGCAAAATCCCACGTATAATATATAAACACAACGGAACTCCTCTCCTCTTGCTTGTCCTCACTTCACAACGAGGAGGAGAAAAAGATGGTCTCCATGGACGCGGAGGCCCACCAACACGTCAAGTTCCCGCCCCACCTCCCGCAGCCCAACCGCCCCTCGGGCCTCTCCGACGTCACCGAGTTTCATCTCTCCGGCCTCAAGGTCACCGTCCAGCTCCCTGACCACCACCGCAGCCACGCCTTCCAAGGCCGCATCACCTTCTTCTCCCGCTCCAACTGCCGCGACTCATCCGCCGTACGCTCCTTCCTCCGCGACCGCCGCCTCCCCTACGTCGAGATCAACCTCGACGTCTTCCCCTCCCGCGAGCCCGACCTCCGCCGCTGGACATCCTCCCATGTTCCGCAGATCTTCCTCAACGCCGACCTCGTCGGGGGCCTCGTGGCGCTCAACAAGATGAGGACCAGCGGGGAGTTCGATCGGAGGGTGGGGGAGATCGCCGCGACGCCGTGCCCTAAGGAGGCGCCCGAGGTGCCGGTGTACGGAGAGGAGGAGAGTGAGGAAGGGGATGGGGATGATGAGATGGCGGGGATCGCGAGGGCGGTGCGGGCGAAGGTGGAGGTGAGGGATAGGATAAGGAAGATGAAGATCGTCAGGAGTTGCTTCGAGGGACATGAGCTCGTGGAGGCGCTCATCGATCACCTCGACTGCGGCAGGAGAAGGGTTAGTCACTAGCTTTTCTGTTTTATTTTATTTATTTATTTTTGCCGTCCTGGCTTTGAGGGTAAACTAAAATAAAATAAAAAAACCGACTTTCAGTTAGGGCAGAATAAGAACTAAAAAATGGAAAAGTAGCTATATATATTGGACTATTTATTATTTGACACTTTATCCAGATTATTTATTTTAGAATAAATATTGAATAAATGTCTTATTTCTGCTCCGTAGGAATTTGAAACCACCGGCTGGACTCTATTAAGCACATAATAAAGCTTTCAGTAAAGTGATTGGCCGTTTGTTGATTCTCAGGTGTCCAGATCGGTTGAACTACTTGATCCAATTTGAGCTCCTCAAATACAAACCTTGATCCATATATGTTGACGTTACTCTTTGTTAGAAAAATGAAATCTTCAATTGAGAATAGGCACATAGTTGTGGCCATTTTTGCAATTTGGTCATGAGATAAATGATCCCCGTCCAATTGAATTGATCCTTTGGACAATTAAATAAAGACGAGGGATGCCCATATATTGGAGGATCCATTGTAATTCTCTCATTTTTCGTGTTGATAAGAACCTATTGTAGGCTGAGATATTCTTTTGGACGTTGATCCTTTTATGGTATATCGCGGAGTTAAAGTAGGCTCTTTTATAACGATTGTAATTCCTTAAATGCGGTTGAATTGTCTTACTACTCTTTAATACTTTCCTTTCTTTTTTTTGGCAGTACATTATTGGGATTCACATTTAACAAATATTGAACGGCTTTCCCTTTTCGGTTCCTTTGATTTCTTGTACTTTCCCGTAGTTTGTTGTTTCTAAATTAGAGTTGCAAGTTGATAAAACCAGCTTTCATTTGATTCCTTGTCCCTTAAAAGTAGTTTTTTACGAAATTTGGGCTGATTAGTTTGATACGAATCACCGTGAGTTTTGAAATTTATAGTTGTTTCCCTGAACATACACTCCATTGAGATTTGGTAAAGAATTGATTATTCCTATTCATGTAATAAAGAATGTCAACTGATGCACCGGTTAGGAGATGCGAGTGGTGGGATGTTGAGCCGGCTAAGAGAGGGTGAGGACGGCCCAAGAAGTGTTGGAAAGAGACTATACGAAGGGATCTTAGTTTTTTGGATATAAGTCCGAGATTGACCCAAGATAGATCTGAATGGAGGCGAAGAATCCATGTAGCCGACCCTACTTAATTGTGGGAAAAGGCTTTGTTGTTGTTGTGATGTAATAAATTAGCGGTCAGAGATTACCATCAGATCTACCTTTCTGTAGCTGGTACTTATTTGACTAATTGGAGAAATTGTGGTTGGCACTTTTATCTATTTTATGTATCCAATCTATTGGTCTATTCAACGTTAACATTCCCTTAATTCTGGGATGAAAGAGATTAGTGTTTATTTTTGAACAGATTAATATTTACATCATATATGAGATGAAATGCCATTACCCACTCAGTATCTAATGTAAGTGGTTTAATATAACGTTTTTATAACAAAAAATTCTGTAGATAATACTGCTTCTGCTAACCCCCCCCCCCCCCCCCCCCCACACACACAGCTTTTATCAACTTAACATGATTGGTATGCCGATTGTTTTTTCACACCTTCTCACTTTGAAGATCAATTAGATACATTCTTATAATCCAGAGGATGCTACGCAAATTCCACCATGAAAAAAATGTTGAACTAAGGTGGACCATGCATCACCTGGAAAGAGAGTCTGAAAGCTGGATTCCATGTCTACCCTCCAACTTTTCAATGCACACAATCCCACAGATCTTAGTTCACATGGCATTAAATTATACCAATTTGCGAGCTTTATGTTTGGCGCAATGCCCTGCTCTTGCTCTATTACCAGATGCGATCCCGCATGATCTTAAATCCATGTGGGGTCATCTTTAGGCACGTGCTTGTCTCCATTGTGTTGGTCAGGATTTCTTCTTTAGTAATTGGTTTCTAGAGTTGGGTGATGCGCAACTTATTAGACTACTACTTTCAATCATGACTGGCCACTTCAAGATGGTCCCAAATTATTCGGAACCGATTGGTAATTGTTAATGAACAAGCATATGTTTACTACAGTAGTATCA